>PVJI01009873.1:0-63458 GCA_004026765.1 Micronycteris hirsuta | reverse complement strand
CTGGGGTGGGGTGGGGGGAGGGTAATTGCGGACAACTGTAATTGAACAACAATAAAATAATTTTTAAAAAAATTAAAAAAAAAGACTATATGATATATATGCTATTAATTCTTTGAGATTTATTGGTACTTGCTTTATGGTATTTATTTATTAGTACTTGGCTAAATATGTGGCCAACTTTTTAAAATATCTATGTTTTTAAAATTATGCTTGAGAGTATTTGGACTTTTTGAATGTATTGATTGCTGTCATTCATGCCTGAGAACTGCTCAGCTATTAGATATTCAACTATTTGTCTATATTATTCCCTTCCTTCTGGACATATTAAATGTTCTCCTTATAACCTCCCCCCCAAAAAAAAAAAGATAAGACCATGGTCTTGAGATAGTCACACTATATATATTCTACTATACTTTCAAAAGTGTTCTAACCCATTGAAATTTATTTATATTTTTGGCATGTGATTTATTCAATAACATTTTTACCCTAAAAAATTGGTGTTGTTAAATAGTTTTTCCCCAAAAGAATGTCCCAGCAATTCCAAATAAAAAACATTCGATTACTGAGCTTCTAGCTACTGTAAATCAAAGTACTGTGACACTCATAATTGTAATGAACAGTAGAATTTGAGCATTTGTAATCTTGTGATGACACCAATTTGTGTCCTTCCAATGATTTAGATCTACAAACATCTAATATCAAGGGGAAGAACCAAACAGGAATCACGCACACTCCTGGTTCTCATGAGCATTTTGAATGAGACAAGAACGTGTCCTTTCTCAAAAGAATGAATTTATTATAAAACACCAGGCTATAATCAGTTGTTAAATGATTATTTTGACAAAAATAAAATCAGTATACATTACTTCTAAATATATGGGGAGGAAGAAGACTAGTAGTTATAGGACCTCTGTCTTTCATTTTCTAAAGTTATGTAAGCAACATTCTTTTAAATGAAAATGTGGGTAATGGAAAAAGCAAAAGAAAAAAAACTGCTCAAACTTGACTGTTACGACCATCTTTTACATTTGCAGGTATTTCTGTTTTCCTTTTTAAATATTTCAATTGTGAAGCCTAACATACATACAGAGAAGCACAAAGAACTTCTATTTACAGCTTAATAAGTAGTTAAGAAGTGATGGTCAGTGTAACCACATCCAGGACAAGAAATGAAACATGGCTGGAAGTGCCTCATCCCCACCTTCCCCTTCTCTCACGAAAGCCAGCACTCTCCCAAATTTACGGTAGCCGGCACCTCGCTTTTCTCGATATATTTACCACTACACTGTTGCCACCTGTACATCTGCCACTAAACTGTGCACTTTATAAATTAAACTTTTAACCATAGTTCACATACAGTAGTGTGTTTCAGGTGTGATTCAACCTTCAGGTACCTTGCGAAGCGATCATCACAATAAATCTAGTGACCGACAGTTACCGTGCATGGTTATTACAACAATATGACTACATGCCTTATGCAGTATGTCCCTATGACATATTTTATAACTGGAAGTTTGTACTTTTTCCTCCCTTAATTTTCACTTGAGGATATGTTTATTGATTTGAAAGAGAGAGGGAGAGAAAAAGAGAGAGATCAGCAAAAAGAGAGAGAGATTCTGTACTTGCCCCAACTGAGGATCAGCCCACGACCTCATTTTGGTGCATGCTCCAACCAACGGAGCAACCTGCCCAGGGTGGAAATTTGTCCTTTTTAATCCCCTTCCCCTTTTCTGCCATCTCCCCCCACTCCTCATCAGTTTGTTCTATGCATCTATTAGTTTGTATCTTAAAGGGTGTGCTTTGAACTCTGTTTTCTACTTTACATGAATATACTTACACTATGTATTTTCTTTTACATGTTGCTTTTAAAAATTTTAATATTATGCTTGTAAAACCCAGCTCTGTTTTTTTTTATGGAGCTGTAGCATAATTTTCATTATTGTAAAAAATCCATCATATGAATATATCTATTATCTATCTATCTATGTAGATAGACATTATCTACCTACCTATCTATCATCTCTCTACTAATGAGCACTTGGGTTGAAGATATTACAGGTGGTGTTTGGGTGTGTGTCCTGGGTGCGGATATTCATGCATTTCCTCGGGGTATATACCTCAGATTGTAATGGGTGGTCATAGGTATTGGTTTTATTCATCTTTAAATGTTTTCACAATTTTCTAAATAGTGCTTCTCTATTTCACAGTTATAATAATCATGGTTTTATTGGACAAAAAAATCTTCCTTGTGTGACTGAACTTTATAGCCTGGTCCTCTGTTTTCTAATTTGTTCATGAAACTGATAAAAATCTTAAAACTTTTGAATTTATAACAGACATTCAATTTCATGAGTTATAGTCTCTTATGTAGACAGAGAAGTTTCATTTGTTGTCATGGTGGATATTAAAGCAAATATATTTAAAATAATTTTTAGGGAATTTTTTATTGAGTTATATTTAACGTGCAACATTATGTAAGTTTAAGGTGTATGACATTGATTTGATACATTTATATCATATGACTGCCATATAAGCATTCCTAACACCTCTATTTGATCACGTAATTATAATTTCCTCTAAAGTTGGGAATAACTAAAATCTAGTTTCTTAGCAAGTTAATGTTTATAATAGTTTTTTCCCTATAATTATCATACTATATATTAGATCTCCAGGACTTATTTATTTACTAGTTATTAGTATGTACACTACATGTTTCTCCCATCCCCCTGCCCCCAAGAATTGTTGTTTTAAAAAGCGGCATGAATGTTTGCCCTGCTAGGAAAATCCTAGAATTCAGTTTAATTCTTTTGTTAAAGGTAGTTTTTAGCTGCATGGATTTGTGATAAAATAAAGTGTTATATTTTCCAAAGTCATCTTCACCATCTCCTTCGTGACTTCTCTGAGAGTAATTTTAATGTTTCTCTATGTCGACTCCCTGCCCTTCAACTGTATACACTACCTCACTATCCAATAAAACCTTTTAATGTGCTTTGACCCAGGAACAAAAGTTGCTAAGAGACCACCTGTGCTGAATGTACTCTGTTGGAGCCAGAGCAGACAGGGAAAACCAAAGAGCAGTGTCACCTGCCACAGCCTGGGATTAAGTCAGGTAAGAAATGGATTTCTACTCTTCAGTCTTTACCAATTGTCTGGTCTTTCCCTCACTTCCTATTTGAGCCTCTCTCTTACTGCCATTGAAGAAAATTGAAGGTACCCTTCAGAGCGCAAAGGAAACGCAATTCGGAGGCTGCGGTTATAGGAGAGAGGGAAAGTCATTTTGTAAACCCATGTGTTATTCCTGCCCCTTGTTTCTATAACACAGGCAAAAGGAATTGTTGAATGTAAGGGGTATTCTAGGTGTTTTCTTTGCTAGTGATTGCTGTGTAACTTGGGGCACGAGTCCTTCCTTTAGGAATGGGGCTGGTTATTACAGAAATTAGTCAAGGTTGCTCCAAGTGGGAGAACGTTACGCTTGCGTAGATCATATATATCTCCCCTGTCTCTGCCATCCTCTCTTACAACTCAGCCTGCCTTTTGGGGTTTTGAGTGAAAATAGCACTACCCCAATCTTGCCACTTTTTAAAACTACTGATGTCCTTTTTAAGTTGAGTGTGTATAAGGGACTTTGATGTAAGTAAGCACTTGAAAATTGCTTATTTGACCTTGCAGTCCTGAAAAAGGAGTTCAGAATGTTTCTAAACTTTCTACCTGTCTGACATTTGGTAAAATGTTCCAACAGTATGCTAAACCAACCACAACTTAATATTTTTATAAATTCTGTTATATTTTTTAAAATATATTTTATTTATTTATTTTTAGAGAGAGGGGAGGGGAGGGGAGGGTGAGAGAGAGAGAGAAACAGCAATGTGTGGTTGTGTCTTGTGTGGCCCCTATGGGGGACCTGGCCCACAACTCAGGCATGTGCCCTGACTGGGAATCGAACCAGCGACCCTTTGGTTCGCAGGCCCGCGCTCAATCCACTGAGCTTCACCAGCCAGGGCAAGTTCTGTTATATTTTTTAAAATTCCAGCCATTTTAAAGCTGTTTAATTAACACTGAAATGTGGAAGAAATTGATTGATACCTTATTAAAGAACCAGAATATGAGAGAGGATCTTGAGGAAAAATCAAGAAAATTTAAAACACCTTTTGTTGTTTAATTTTTTAAAACTTCAAAAAATTTACCTACCTTTTTCCGTGTTTTCAAATTTTTGTTTCCTGATAATACTGTATGGGTTAGAAGAATGATAATTTCACTGATTCCATTGTAAAATAACGTAAATGACTTAACATCTAAGACTTCATAAATACTGATAATACAAAAAGAGAAGAGTTATTCTGATAGTTCCTTGAGCTGTTTCTTTTCTTTAAAAAAATTATTTTTCAATTACAGTTGACATACAGTATTATATTAGTTTGGGTATACAGCAGTGATTAGACATTTATATACCTTACAAAGTGGTTGAACTGTTTCTTTTAGAAAGAAGGCAAGTTTGGCATATAGGAAGATCTATGGCTATGACATAAAGTGGCCAACGTGGGTAGATGAGAAATAGTTTAATTCATTAAGGAACAAAACATTTTAGTTTATTGGTTGGTTACAAATATGTTGAGTCTTGCCTTAAAGATGTTTCCTCCTCACTATTTCTTTATAGTGTAAATATTAGATTGAGTTAACTAATCAGAACTATGTGTTCATTTGAGGATATTTCTCTCTTTTTTTCCTCTAGGAAGCAGGAGCATTCTGGATATGACGTGTAAAAACTGGATATTAATTTCTACTACTACACCCACAAGTCTGGAAGATGAAATCGTGGGGAGACTTCTAAAAATTTTATTTGTTATCTTTGTTGACTTATTGTCTATTATATATGTTGTTATAACTTCTTAGGAAGTTGACTTCTCTTATTTTGCAAGTAAATTTCATATTAAACGCCTGTGGGTAAAAATTTGTAGTTTAATGTGTTGAGTGATTTTAATTTGATGACATCTCCAATATTCTAGAAACCAACAGAACATTACAATAAAAACAATATTGTATATTATGTAGTACTTTATGGTTTATAAAACATTTTCATAAATTGAAGTAGATTTCCCCCCCAAATCTACACTATCAAGTCATAAAATTTTCTGATTTTTTAAAAATATTTATTTATTTTAGAGAGATGGGAAAGGAGGGAGAAAAAAGAGAGAGAAACATCATTGTGTGAGAGATACAACAATTCATTGCCTCTTGCATGCCCCTGACGGAACCAGACCTGCAACCCAAGCATGTGCCCTGACCGGGAATTAATCCTGTTATGTTTTGGTTCACAGGCCAGCGCTCAATCCACTAAGCCACACCAGCCAGGGCAAATTTTCTGATCTGTAACCTGATTGTTATTTAGTAAATTGACTAAAATTTGTAGGTGTAGTGTGAATGAAGTTGATTTTTTTAAGGATCCATACCTAAGTGAAATTTTATATGGTTCTATTTTTAACACACACAGGTTAGCATATGATGATAATCTTTTCATACAATATACCAGTGATTTATACTTGTTTTCTTACAAACACATTCATCTGTATGCAGGTAGCAGTATGTCATTAATGTAAGGCTCTCAGCGACCCTAGAAGACATGTGTTTGTTACCCTTATGTTATAGATAAAGAAGCTGAGTCCTGGAAGAACTAGGCTAGCCTGAGACCATAACTAGGAAGTGGCATCGAGGTCTTTGGCCTTCTCAACCCACAATATCATGTTGTCTCCAAATGTAAATAATAAGACAAGTGTGCTTAAAAACCAATCTGAAGAGCTCAACTTTTTTTCTCCATAATGTTTTATTCAAGACCCCATGGCTGTATTTTAGTACATTAGTCCCCCTTTTCCTGTGGGAGATATGTCCCAAGACCCTCAGTGGGTGCCTGAAACTGCAGATAGTACCGAACTCGACACACACTGTATTTTTAATACATACATACCTACCTACTTATGATAAAGGGTAACTTAGAAATTAGGCACAGTAAGTGATGAACACAATAATAATAAAATAGAACGATTATAACAATATACTGGAATAAAAGTTATGCAAATGTGGCCCCTCTCGCTCTCAAAATAGCTTATTGTACTGTAGCCACCTTTTCACTTCAAGGAAGCATTATAAGTGAAAGCTTCTCTTTGGCATATTTGTATTGCCAGCATGTTGCCCTTGTATTTTGGAGCCATTGTTAAGTAAAATAAGGCTTACTCGAACACACGTGCTGTGACGCCCCCACAGTCGATCTGAGAACTGAGGTGGCTACTAGTGACTCGTGGGCAGGGAGCGCACACAGCGTGGATCTGCTGGGCAGAGGGGTGATTCACGTCCCAGGAGGGGCCCCTCGAGAGTTCATCATGCTCTCTGAAACAGTGTGCCATCTAAGCCTTATGAATTCTTCGTTTCTGGAATTTTCAATTTGGTATTTTTGGACCATGGTAAGTAGACCCCTTGTAATTAAAACAATAGAAAGGGAAACCATGGACAAGGGAAGACTACAGTATTACTCCTATTTATTTTCTTATTCCACACTTAAAATATTTTATAATAAGCAAGATTGTTTACCCTTTTCTCATATCCAATTTTTTTTAAAAAAAATATTTTTAGAAAGAGGGGAAGGGAGGGAGAAAGAGAAGGACAGAAACATTGATTTTTGAGAGAAAATCAATTGGTTGCCTCTTTCTCATACCCAGCTGGGGACAGAACCCACAACTCAGGCATGTGCCCTGACAGGGAATTGAACCTGTGACCTTTCGTTTTACAGAACAACACTCAACCCACTGAGCCACATTGGTCAGGGCCTAGTATCCAATTTGACAATGCATTCTCTTCCCCTGTTTTCTTGATTCCTCATTTTCTGACAGTGTTAAAATAGAACAATTGAACTTCTGCTTTTTAAGCTTTTAAAAAACATTCTCTCTGTCCTTTAGACTTCTTTCTACATTGGATACACAAGCTTCACAAAGCTCTGGTCTCTTCCATGTGCTGACCACCTCAGATTTTGCCCAATCATTAATACAAGTTTCATAAGAGACCCAACAGAGTGTGAAAAGAACCTGGGACCTTTGAGACTTATTACTTAACTGACGTGTCCTTAACGTTTCAGTGGTTTTGCATATTTAACTACAAGCCAAATAGAATCAAACTATTTGAGCATTTGCTGTACCAGAAAAGCCTATTTTTTCTGCACTATGTTGCCAGACCCGTCCTTTTCAATATATGGGTCACCTCCTGCTCATGTGATGCACGTCTCCCTAGTTCCCTCTATTTGGGATTTGTCAGAGCCTGTTATCAGATTACTGACAAGGGGGTAAAGTCACTCCCAGCTTCAGGCAATTGCTTCTTTTCCCTGTGTGCTTCCTTCCAGGCCATAGACAACGTGGTTAGAAGTATTGACTCTGAAGCCACACAGCCTGGGTTCAAGTCTGGCTTCACCTCTTACAGCTGGATAACACTAAGTTTTTCCTTCCTGACCTACAAATAAGTGCTCATGTTATAGGTGTGGAGAGAGGATAAAATGAGATGATTTGTGTACAGTGCTTAGCAGACTTCTTGGCATTTGGAAAACCTGCAACCCATGGTGGATTGGTGTTATCAGCATCATCAGGTGGAAGCAGAGGTGATGTGGGTGTCTTCCAGCTGAGTGTTAGGGGGCCTCAGTCACCCTGCTTGTTCTATGCTTCCCCTATTCCTTTAGGATGACCTCACATTACCCCGTCCTGTTGGCCCCAGACGTGGCTCTATTGCCCTGGGCCCTGGCACCGTTCTGTGAGAGGTGTCTAAACTAGATAACCGTGCAAAACTTCTTTTGGTTATGCTGTTTTGAAACCTGTCGATGACAACTAGAAATCATCATCTGACTTGAGACAATAAAGGCTCCTTGATAAACATCCTTTTTCAATAAGTAACAAGAATCTTAACATTCAAGTATTGTGGCTTTGTCATTGATAAAAGGTCGCTTTTCTGTGGTACATTTATATAGCAGAATACTACTCAGCTGTAAAAAAGAAAGAAATCTTATCCTTTGTGACAGCATGGATGGACCTAGAGAGCATTATGCTAAGTGAAATAAGCCAATCAGAAAAAGGCTAGTGCCATATGATTTCTCTCATATGTGGAATCTAATGAACAACATAAACAAAATGGAAACAGACTGAGAGCTCTCAGAGGGAACAGAGGTTATGGGGTTGGGTAAAAAAGTGAAGGGATTAAAAAAAAAACAGAAGCCCTGGCTCAGTTGATTGGAGCATCTTCTCATAAACCAGAGGGTCACAGGTTTGATTCCTGGTCAGAGCACATGCCAAGGCTGTGGGTTTGGGTTTCGGTTGGGGCACGTGTGAGAGGCAGCTGTTTGATGTTTCTCTCCCTCTCTCAGCTTCCCCTCTCTATAGAATCAATAAACATATCCTCGGGTGAGGATAAAAAATAAAAATAAAGCAAGAAAGAAAATAGGTGGCTTTTCCTTCATTCTTCTGAAATATATGTTCCTTTCCTTTTTGCCAGGCTTGGTGCTGGGCAGCCAGGTCAAAGTCATGAATAAAACATAGCTCCTGCTCTTGAGGAGTTCATAGTCTAGTTGGGGGAAATGAATGAATACCCAAATGATTCAACTGCACTTGAGGAAGTTATTGCAGGGGCATTCCTGGGGTGTTATGAGGATATGGAGAAGAATATTCTACAAGTAGCAGCAATTCCTGTGACCCTGTTAGACATGTAGAATCCTAGTTCCCCAGACATACCGAATTCAGAAACTGCACTGTAATCAGATCCCCAGTGATTCATATGCACGCTACAGTCTGAGCAGCACTACTGTGGACGGGAGCCCACTGGACTGAGTGTTTCTACAGTCTGGCTACTGAACAGCTACGTGACCTCGGGGCAAGTTGCTTATTTAACTTCTCTGCATCTCCTACTCCTCCGGCGTTAAAACAAAATAGAACCAAGAAAAAAAAGTACAACGGCATCAATACTACTTGCTTTGTGTATCACCTTGAAATACTGTGGATACTAAGTGAACTGGACTGAAACTTGCACGAAAATGTATAACAGGAAGGAATTGCATAAATCTAAGCCAGGGTTATACATATCAAGAAGACAGAAGTAGCTCTGTGAGGTAAAGGACCTGTGACTACCTTCAGTAGAATCGGAAAAGGATTGTTTTCCTAAATGGCGACAACATTCACGGCATGTCTGTATTACACGCAGCCTGGGTTAGGTGACGTGTTTTTCATTGGGTGGTTTTCTGGGGCGTTGTGTAGAACGTAATGTCCACATGCACTGTTATCATCCACGCTGAGACTGAACTGGTGGTGTTTCTTAACTTCCCACTAGTAGATATGTATTATCTAGCCATGCCTGAGTTCAGGTATCTACATGCTGTTAATTTCATAGTTTCTCGATATCAACTCACGTGGCCTTGCAGCCTTCCTAGTTCTGTGGTCCCTTGAAGAGAGTATTCTGAATTTGAAAAGAGAAGTCAGAAAATGCCTGCTAGAATCTTTGTTATTAATAGATGGCAATATCTCATTGGAGTACACTATGCTCAGTGCTTTGCATACATTATGTAATTTAATCTATATTAATAAATCTATGAGTTGTTTCCATTTTACAAATGAGGAGGTGCAGGCTCAGAGGAATTAAGTAAAATGCTCAAGTTCACACAGGACATCCTAACGGTGGTGACTCAGGAAGTGAGAGAACCAAGACCCTCAAGTCAAAACCATCGGCCACCAGAGCCCTGTTCTTACCCCGTCAGTTATTCTGCCTTACTGTCTCAAGCCTGAGAAGTTCGTTACCACTAACTCCTCATTCGAAAGGCAAGACATTTACACTACAATGAAGCATCTTAATCCTACACTCAGGAATTCAATGAATAAAGTAAACCCACCTCTGGGGCATGATTGAGAAAAACTGCTTTGGTAGAAACTGGGGTCAAGGTTTGAGAGAAGGTCTTACGTGTGTGGTGTTCATGTGATCTGCAGGCCAGCTTGTTGTTCTGGGTTGTTCTCTATAACTGTTATTTGCTGACCTTACTGGGAGCAGTCCTACTAACTGAGCAAGCTGGGGGCAAGTTGCCATGTAGGCCATTCTGGGATCAGCCATGAGCCCAGACTTATTTATAAACCCACAGGAGAGGCCCCTGAGCTCACGCTGCCATCGGACTTGGGATCATGGTGAGGGAAGATCAGTGCAAAAGCACAGGAAGTCCTTGGTGGCCAACTGGGTTTCTAGTCTGAGCCATGTGCCCTTTCTGCCAGGAGCTGGCTACAGACTATTCTCTGGGGGGTCAGTGTCCCTGGACCCCTATACAAGGTGTGATCTCCAGGTACAGAGACTGACCTTTTAGATGTTATTTATGAACTTGATTATGACTTGTACCATGGAGATCATTTGCTCAATAAGTATTTCTCATGCACTGACTGCCTACCCGGTAGTGTGGTAGGCACAGGGAAATACTGTAGTCCCTTGCCCTCACGGAGCTTGCTTTCTGATGGGTAAAGCAGACCGCAAACTGATAAACACATACGACTTTCAGATAGTGCTAGGTGCCTTGGCAAAAGTAAAACACAGCCATGAGAGGAGCGTGTCTATGGGGAAGAATGTTTTAACTAGGAAGGTCGAAGAAAAGTTTCCTGAGAAGCTAGCACTGGAACAGAAGCTGGACTGATGAGGATCCAGTGAGGTGGAGACCTGAGAGAAGAGCGAGGACTTCAGATGCAGGGAATAGCAGGTGGCAAGGCCCTGAGCTACGTAGAGCTCAGCAAAACATTAGGAAGTATGGTGTGACTGCAACTTAGTAAACATGGGAGTTAATTTTTCAGGATTGATAAAAGTCAGCGTCTATGTAACTTCTCTGTCCTTTGTCCCACGACCTGGGTGGTTAGGGCGGCTTGGCCATGGCAGAATATGGGAAGAACGTGAGGCCCTCTGGTGCTCCGTGTCCTCCGTGCCAGCACACATCACAGCGTACGCTGAACAATGCACCCTCTCCCGGGGGCTGCCGCTCTTCCACGGCTGTTCCAGGCTGTGTGGTGGGCCCCTGTGTCACAGTGCCAGGCAGCTCCACTGCTCTCCAAGTTAAATTAAAAATCTGTGTTTCTAGGACAGCTTTTTAAAAGCCATAAGCAAATAAAAAATGTTATCTGCTATAGTTTTTATAACAGTTTTATTGAGATATTTGTAAACCATACAATTCATCTTTTTACAGCGTGCAATTTGATTATTTTTAGTCTGTTACTCAGATAACCAATTTGAGAACACTTCATCATCCCTAAGAGAAACCCCACATTCATGAGGGCCCATGAGCAGTTACTCCCCACTTTCCCACAACCCAACCTCCTTTAAGACACTCACCTCTGCCACGCCGAGGCAACTCCTAATCTACTTTCTGTCTCTATAGATTTGCCTATTCTGGACATTTCATATAAATAGAATTGTATAATATATAGTCATACTTTGGTTCTCACATGTCTTGGTTCTCAAACTATTCGGTTCTCGACCAAGTCATTCACAGAAAACAATGTCTCAGTTTTTAAGCAAACTTTGGTTCTCAAGTCTCTACCCAACAGCCCTTTCATGCTGACACCTGTGCGATCAGCCCTGCGTCTCTCAGGTGACAAATGAAGGAGATTCAGTTTTTGAACAAACTGCTTCTCAAATAGTTTTCCACAGTGAATTAAGTTCGAGAACTGAGGCTCCACTCTACAGCCTTTTGCATTTACCTTGTTTATGGCCAAATAATATTCTATTGTACAGATATACCACATTTCGTTACCCATTCAGCCCTTGACAGACATCTGGATTGTTTCCGCTTTTAACAATTATGAACAATGCTGATATGAACACTCAGGTACATGTTTTTTTGTGTGGTGGCACATGTTTTTAGTTATGCTGTGTATTTACCTGTTAATGGGATTATTGGGTCACATGGTAACTCTAATTTTAACCTTTTGAGGAGCTGCAAATTCTGTTACAAACTGGCTGCCCCACATCTACAGTTTTTGAAAGGTTCTTTCTTGATCTCTAGGGGAAAAACAACATTTTTGTCACCATGATGATCCTCGGGATTTCAAATGTCAGTAGGTAGGTTAAGAAATGAAGGTTAAAGATAAAGTTATTAATTTGATTTGAGTTTTAAAGCCTTCATCTATTTTCTTTAAGTCTCCATGCTATCTAGCAATCACAGCTGAATACTTGGGGTCCTTATTACCACTTTTTATGTCAAAAGCTAATTACATAAAAAATTCCTCACATTTCCTTCAAGTACCTTCGGGCAGGTAAAAAACATCCAAGTTAACATGGGATGCTTTTTCACTGATGGAGATTAGATTTATTCAATTGGTATTCATTCATTGGATACCTACTCTAAGCCAGGCATATTTGCTGGGCATTTCCTTGTTGTTTTCTACTGTATGGGGTTCACTTTATTAGTTGTGTGGACGGAAGAGTACTGTTTACTACAAACAATTCTATAGCTCCTTTCCACCAGCATACCCTTTGCAGACTGAGTTTTTGGCACTTGCTATTCATTAGCTGCATACTTCTCCTTATAAAACATACTATTCGGGCCACACCTAGTGAATACAATTTATTACAGATTATAGTTTTCAGCATGACAGAACTTCCATTGGGTGTTTCTTTTTCCAGCCCACAGCAAAGTTTATCTCTTGATTTATTTCGTGGTACATTGTATCACTATTGGCTAAAGAACCCGTTGAAAAATAATCTTGACCCGCCAACAAAAAGTTGAATGAATAGCCTGTCCAAGAATTACATCTAAGACAGAGTCCAACCCTTCAGCTCACTAAGACCATTGTTGACAGAAGATGGACCCAAGCTGACACCGAGGAATTAAACTCAAATCTTCTTGGTTAAAAAGCAAATTTTCAGACTTGGCTGGTTGCTGGACTTTGTTGACTTCCTAGACTGGTTATCATACCTGCCTGCCACTACAGAAACTCTTCTTGAACGAATTTCAAAAACTCAGATGCAGGTTTTGACAAGACATCCTGAAAGGAAGTTATGTGGCACAACCATTCACAATTGTTGTAAATTTATCAATAGATACAATTTTTCTCTTCTAACTATGTATAGGAGAGGGAGGATGGGAGTCCTAATTGGGTTTCTTTGGTATACTCATGAAAGTAAGCACACAGAGCACTGTGCGTTAGGCTATTTTATCTAGTTTAATTCACTGAATCTTCAAAACCGCCCTATGATATAGGCATTATTCTCTCCCATTTTTGCAGATGAGGAAATAGACACAGAGACAATAAGGAAGCTCATCAAGTTTACAAAGCTCACAGGTACATTTGGCTTCAGGGCTGTGTGCTCTAATCATCCATTCCCTTTGCCTCTTTTTAAAAATATCCTCATCAGAGGATGCTTATTGATTTTAGAGAGAGGAAGGGAAATAGATAGATAGATAGACAAACAGACAGACAGATAAACATTATGTGAGAGAGAAACATGGATCGGTTTGCCTCTCATATTTACCCTGACTGGGAATCAAATCCACAACCTGTTGCTGTATGGGATGATACTCCAGCTCGCTGAGTCACCTGGCCAGGACTCCCTTCGCCTCTTATCATTGAACCTTTGGAATTTCTGTTTCTTCACCTGAAAATTAGAAGTTAAATGCTATGTTGAGGGTGAGGTGTCCAATACCTGCTAATCTCCAATGCCTGTCTATTCTGGTTCTAAGACAGACCCAAATTCTGCAGCCTCAAAAGAAGCATCACGACCATGTGAGGCTAAAGGCAACAATCAAGGCACAGACTATCCCGGGACTGTTCGAACACCCAGCAGCAGCCTCTTTGAACCTCCAAGTATGTCTGGACGACTAAGTTCAATGGAAGAAAACAACCGTAATGATCATTGTACATGATGTTGAGAGTTAAATCAGCTTTCATTTGGCGGCTGCTGCAATTCAAGTGTTTGTACTGTGGGCCACACGACTCTAGATTTAGAAATATAATGATTTTTCTCTAGGCACAGAGTGGTGGATTTGGTTGCGGATAACAGAGCTGTTGGCATGGCTTTCTCCGAGTCAGCTGTACAACTGGTGTTTGATTGACATTTGCTTGTTGCTGCCAAAGGACATGGCCTCTTCCTGCTCAGATCTACTTAACAACAACCAACCAAGGTTCCTCATGCTTGGGTCAGGCCTATTTCCTGTGATGCTTCAGCATTTACCCTACAGGCACCACTACTCACGAGTCTCGTAATGACTAGGTTTCCCATGTTTTCTTCCTGTTGCATATGTTTTCTGATCTGTATCCAAATTGCAGATCAGAAAACTTGAGGTTGACAAAATAATTTGGTGACATTTCCACCTGCGAAACTATCTTGGAGACAACAGTTTAGACCTAGCGGTGTTTTAAATATTTTTATGTTTTATTGGAAGAATGAGATATAATATTTGAAATTAGGACTATCCTAGAGGATCCTGCCGTGTGAGACACACTTCCCTGATTTCCAGCAATTCTTTATAAGCTCTTATTAGAAACCTGGAAGTCATACCAAAGCTTTCTTTTTACTAACCCATAGGTTTCACTACTTCAGTACTTCTTAAGCTCTCACATTGGTCCCTACCTTTTAACAGTTTATAGGTTTTACATTTTTACATTTTTTGCTTCGGCTGTTAAATCAACCTTCTAACTCCTATCCCTCCCAGTCCATTCTCCAATGTGGATTGTAAGAGTGAGCATTTTGAAACACAAATCCCACCGTGTCACCCCACTGTTAGAGTCCTTCAGGAATCCCTCTTTGCTTCCTGGCTGAAGCCTGCATATGGAGACGAGAACTCTCATGGTCCAACCCATCGTAGAGGGCACGTACTGTGTTTTGTCCGGTCCGCATCCCAGTCTGCCTTTGGAGAATTACCTCTTCCCCAGTGAGCGCTCTCCAAGTGCCCCCTGTCTTTCGCTAATGGAGAGATGGTTATATTGCCCAAGTCAAGCCAGTGACACTCTTCATTCTGGGACTCTGAATCTTGAATAAAATTCATTTATCCTGTTATTTGATTCTACCTACACCAATTTCAGTCTATGTTCCAGTTCTTATGGAATGTGCTTGACGTTACATTTTCCCCTCAAGGGTACATTTTTTCCTTTGTAACTTTTAGTGTCATGAGTTAGCAACCATTTTCTCAATCGTACCCAACAAAACATGGCTGCAGCATGTTGAGTAGATCTAATTTGATTAGTGATCATATATAAAAAAATATTTACTTGCTGAACCATGGAAACAAGTATTTGGACTGTCCACAAAGTTTGGACTCTACAGACCTTGTACATAGAGTACAGGTCATGCTTTTTCTCCATCATGTAGGGCAACTGAAGAATTTAATATGTTGCAGCAAAAATAAATCACTTCCAGTTTGAACTTGCATTCATTCATTTGGTCATTTGGTCATTCATTGTGCTCTAGGGAACAGCGATGGACAGGGCAGACCTAGCACCTTCTCTCAAGAGTTTATAGTTTCTCTGTGCAAACACACACGGACACATCACAGGTGTTGCGAGTCCTGTACAAGGAAATATACTGGGTGCTTTGGAAACTGGTATACATGAAGGTGTAGGTTGTTTTTGGCTGTGGCCTTGAAACCGTGTGATGCAAGTTAGAAAGATGTGAACTGGAAAGTTTATACATGTGTACACACACATACAGGACATACATATTCTATCAATTCTACATTTCGGATTTCCACTTTCGTGAGAAGAGAGAGTGGTAGTTCAGAGCATGGTTCTCTGTAGCCTGGATGCCTGAATTTGAACTTCAGCCTACTACTCCTCATTAACTGTGTGATTGGGGTAAATTATTTAACTTCTCTCTAGTTCATTTTTATCAGCAGCAAAATGCCGCTAACAATAGCACCCAATTCTTAGGTTTGTTGTGAGCCTGAGATGCGTTCATCTGTGTGAAAGGTCAGTTCTCAGTGTTCACTCTCGCCAGTCTGGAATCAGTTTTCTAAGGTAGGGTAGGAAGGGCACAGCCAGGGCCTGAATCGTACTCTGTCACTTAATGATTGACCCAGCAAGTAGTTCAATGTTCCTGAACTCCAGTTTCCTCGTGTGTAAAATGGAGTAATACTAAACCACATAAGGTTGCTTGAGGGGTAAATGAAATAGCGCAGTTCTTGGCAATTACCAGGTGATCAAAAAATAGTGCTTACCCCTCTCCCTGCTTCTCTTAAAATTAAAATCATTTGAGCCAAATACTATGATGAAAGTAAAAGTAAGAAAAGATGTAACAATATTCTGGAGAACTTCAAGTAAAAGAATGATATGGCATGTAATAACAACAGGTTATTTTTAATACTTGAAAATTTGTCTTTTCAACAGAAGCTCTACAAACATCAGAGGGAAAGATTTAGCCACTTCTTTTATTTTCTGATCTGTTATCTGTTAGAATGTGAACGAATGAGGTGGAATTAACAGAATGATTTTAGATCACTAATCTAACTACTATAAAAACTCTAAATTGTATTTTCCTTGCTTATTTTTATTTCAAAGTGCAGTGTATATACAGCTCTGCTGTCATTCATAAACAGAGGAAGAAAAATGTGTACAAAGAAGAGAATTATACCATTATAATTCTTTACCATTATACCCTGGTATAATAAGTCAGGAAGGAAAATCTGGTCAGCCAGGCAGGTGCTGGACCAGCAACTCAGGCGCTGTGCAAATGTCCCGCCCCCTTCTGACCAGCTCATGCCTTCCTCTGCCCTCTGTCTCTGCTGGGATGAGGACAACGGAACAACTTCAGGCCTGTTTCTCCATCCAATTTGATAAAAGATGGAGGCAACAAGTTGTCTAAGAGGAGATCTTCGACTATTTCACAAATCACAAACGTCTTAATAAATGTTTCATGATAATGTAAGATAAAGAATCAACTCCTTTGTTTTTTCTTTAAATGTTTTTCCTCAGGTTAATTTCTTCCCAGGGGAGGTTTGTGTAAATCAGGGTCATTTAAATGACGTGCCTTTTCCTCTCACTTCATCCTGTTGAAAGTACATCAAGTTCTGGGCTCAAGAGAGACACAAAGGGCAGGGGCTACACAGAGCTGAAAAGCCAGCAACATTGAACTTACCTGCCCCTCTCCTTGCAAGCAGATCTTGCATCCTCATGTCACTGGGGGGTAAAAACTCTGGGGGGTAGGGAGGTGGTTTCAGTCCTGTCTCTGCCAGCCTGCTCCCACCCCCACTCCACCCTGGGGGTGATCAGGAGCACATCCCTCCCTTGTCTGGTTCAAATTCCATTCCTAGGTAAAGCATCAGGGATTAGATTTCTGAGTTCTCTTGCATGTCTAAATGCTCTGCTGAGGTGTGACTGAACAATGAACCTTCACAAGGGGGCTGGGGCGATATTCACATTCCAGCCTGGCAGCAATTCCCTAAACCAAGGGCCCCGGAGCCAGCTGCCAGGCACCGTAAGTTCTCCAGGCTTCCCCTGCCCACTTCGTGCATTACATTCAATCTTGACTCCCAGACATTTGACTTTTTGACCCCTGAGATCCAATCTTACACTAGAGTCGGTCCATGCTGTGTACAGGGAAACTCCTTTTCAGTTCTCAGTTGATAGGCATGGACCGGCCTGAGCAGACATGGAGGGCTGATCATAAACTCTCTTTAAAAGAAATCTGGGAACATTTGGTGGGGATGAGCACAGACACACGGCAACTGAAGAAGCCAGTTGGTGAATGCAAATATTTTCAAGCAGGGTTTCCTCGTCACCACCCCCCAATATAATATCATATACATTGATTGGTCTGATCAGCTATCAAGAAGACATTTGCTCTGGTGGTTAGGGGGTTTTTGGATCAAAGAAAGACTTCCTAAAAATATCTTTTATTGAAACATATAGAGAAAAGGAAAAAATGGTCAGTGCATTATTATAGTGGACACACTTGATTGAGTAACCACACCGCTTGAGTACCCATTATGTTAAAAAATAGAACATGATGAGAAGCCCCTATGGTATGCCTTCTCCTAAGAAATAAAGTTTTGGTGTTGACAGCATCCCTTTTCCATCTTTCTTTCCAGAAACTATTCCTGGAACCACCTCCCTCTTATTATTACTGTTACTTATCCCCCCCCCCCCAATCTTTCTCCTTCCTAGGACAAAACAAAATATCAGCTAACACTGGCCGTTCTCTTCCCCATAATCTGAAAGTCAGCAAATAGGGTAGAAAGGAATAGTGTGGGACAAAGTGATAAACTGCTGTTTTCATATCCGTAGGAAAACTTTACATGTGTGGCTGGGGTCCACAGGTTTTTTGTTTGTTTTTTGAATTCTCATCTCACAGGCAAGAGGAGAAAACAGAGGCTCAGGAAGGTCAAACAGCCTAATCTGGACTTCAGAAACCAACCTTTGCAAGCTGTAGGATCTTTGTCCGAATCAAAACCAGAACGTTCAATGCATAAAGGAATTCTCTTCCCGGTGATGGATGGCCCCAGCCCCCTTTGAAAAGCTAGTAGAAGGTATGGTGCCGCTTCCCAGAAATCTGTACACACACAGGAAACAAAAGGTGCATATTCCTTTAGGGGTTTCCCACACCAGGTGAGCCCCTGTCCTCAGCCTGCTTCAGGGACTCTCTGCGGGGACACAGCACGCATCCACCACAGCGCCCATGCCCGATACGTTTCAGCCGAAGGTATGAGTGCATTGTCGGTGCCGTGCACCTGCAGGACAGACAGAACGTCCTTAGATGCAACCTCTCCCTCTCAGCACGCAGTGTGCACTGCGGGGGCGCCCTCCTTTCCGCGGCGCTGTCACAAAGGACAGCACTTGGCATCTTCATTCCTCACTGCCCAGGGGCACCAACTCCAAAGAGTTCTGGTGCCCGTTTCTCTGGGATCACTGCCAGCGGGGGTATACAGCTCTGGCCAGGAAGACGCCCAGCGGCCCCAGGAGCCTGGGAGACCAGGGGCGACTCGCATTCATCTCTAGACCCTGCCTCCCCGAAATGGGCACCGGTCCTTGGAGGGACGGCGCGGGCACGCGGTGTGCAGCAGGGGCGCAGCGACGCCAGGGCACGCTCGTGTACGCACGGAGAGGGCGCCTGGCGGGTGGTGCCAAGCTCTGCCGCCTTGGTGGCTCCCGGCCCGGGCCGGGGCCCTGGCGGTGCCCTTCCTCCGCCTGGCCGGCTTGGCCCAGCAGCGCTCCGGGCCGCGGGAGCTGGAGCAGCGCCCCTACCGCCCGCTTTTCCGCCTCCATCTCCTCTGCCTCCTCCTCCTTTCGCCCAGCAACCCGCGCATTCACAACCGGTTCAGACTGGCCAGGGTGCCCCGCAAAGAAGAGAGGAGTGTGTGCGGGTGGGGTGGGGTGGGGAGGGGGGAACACGGGAAATAACTTCCCGGGGAGGAGGAGAAAGAGAAGGTGGAGCCCCGAGGAGGGGGCTGGCTCCCTCCCTCCATGTGGCTGCCGCCGCGGAGGAGCTCGGCGCGGGCAGAGGGTGGTGGCTCCCGCGGCAGCGCGTAGCGGGACCGATTGCCCAATACTCCCTCAGGGGCCGGGGCCGGGACTGGGGCCGGGCCCCCGGATAAATAGCCGCCCAGCAGGCCAGGAGCTGCAGGGGACAGCGACGGCCAAGGTCTCTGCTGCACTACCTGCCCGGCCCACCCGGGCAACGTGTCCTGCGCTGCGCCCCGGAGTCCGGCACACAGGTAAAGAGCCGGAGCGCGCCGGGAGGGTCCCGAGGGTCGGCAGCCGCCCGTGCGGTCTAGCCTCCCGGAGGCTAGAAGTAATTCCCCCGACTCTGAGCAGGAGGGGGAGGCGGCAGCGGCGCTGTCAACCGCGGCCAAAGAGCCTGGAACCGGTTTCTTGTCTGGGGTGTGTGCCGGAGGCCTGAGAGTGTACTCGGTGCGCTCGCGCCCACCCCTTGACAGCCCTCTTTTTGGTGGGGTGCGTTTCTGCGGTGGGCAAGTTTCCCCAGCAATCTGAGGACGGCATTTTAAACGGAGTTGGAAGAGAGAGCGAGAGGGAAATGGGGTCCTGGAGGAGGACGGTGTCCTCGGATTAGGTTCACAGTGGGGATCTGTCCCGGGACTCCGGAGATAGTATCTGGGGCTAGTGGTGGCAGAGCGGGGGTGGGGGCGGGTGTGACTCAGGTGGGTCCCTATTTCCCCGAGGGCGTCGAGGCCTCCAAGTGACCTGGTTGGGAGTTGGTGCTCACAGGTGCCCCAAGGAGGGTCGTGGTTGGGACGCCCGGGATTCCCAGGGGCTGAGGAAAGCAGTGCGAGGGACGGGCGGATATTGCTCCGCCGCGCCAAGTTCAGCACCACCAGGTCTGCCCAGGCGAGAGCGGGAGCCCAGCCTCGGTGATGCCGGGGAAGACACTGGCACCTGGGCCTGCCGGACACAGAGCGGGAACCCGGGAGGACTTGGTGCTGATCGGTCCATCTGTGGCTCGCTCTAGGTAACAACCTACTCTGGCTTCAGCAGCGCTCAGAGCTTTGGAAACAACTGATAATCATTTAAAAGTTGGTCATCAAAAAACTAATCAACATTTCTTGGGATGCCAGATCTAACCCAGCACAGATTGATCCATCGCAGAAGCTTAGGCAAGATTCACAGTAAATGTATTATTTACATAGTAAGTTATTTAATATAACATTTTTTGACCAGTTTCCTGTGTCACAGTTAGTTTGGGTGTATTTTATTTTTCAAATCTTGAATTAACCTGGATAGTAGCTCCAGTTGTATGTGGATTAGATTTATGCTCCTCCCCATCTCAGAGTAATCAGATGTTCCATCAAATTCTGTTAATTTGGTATATGTCTTAACAATTTCTTAGATTTGGGTTGACTTCAGCTGTGAGAAATTGTTCTGGCTGGTTCAGGCAGGGGACTGAGGAAGCTGGACAAGATTCTAAAGTGAAAGCACCAATCATTCATTATACCATTACATCTCCTTTTAAATAACAAGTGAATGCAAGTAACAGGGTCAAGTATCCATGTCATTGCCAAAATGTCTGGTTTTTTCAAGGCCCCAAGAGGTGGAAATTACATAACGAAATAGTTTAACCTACAATTTTGTGGCAGCTCATACTTTTAGCACCACTGACTACCCAAGAACATCTTTTTCTGTTTCTTTTGGGAGTAGGCGAGTGGCGAAACAAGAACCCTTCATATCAGTAAGATAAACATAGGGAAGGACAAAAGATATAGGGTGGTAGATCAGGACACTAGGCAATCTCTTCCGACTTCGGACTACGTGGTCATTGTTTGGTGTTTGGAACTATATCACGGCAGATCATGGCGCTTTGGGGGTGGATCTAATCATGAACCCCGAACTACAGGATGGCAATTAGATGTGGTCAGATTTGCAAGCATTATTTCCTAACCCCTCAGTCTTTTAATCCCCCAACTTTTGTAGTCTTTTTTTTAAGTGAGATATTTCTTGAACTTAATTCACAGAATGCAGTTGGGTATAGAACGACAGTGGGAAAGAGCAAAAGAAGTGTCTTGCTTATATAACTATAGCTTTACAAGAATCACCTGGTCACTTTAATGAAAAATTAGAAGAATGTGTACCTGTTGATCTAGTTGGCCTTTGGGAGGTTCTTTGTAAACATCAAAGTATTCCCGGTAGATTGTGAGACTGAACTATAACTTAAATCCAAATTCCTGGGAAAATTATGTGGTCCCTGCCTTCAAGAAGTTTAGCCTGTGGGGACAGGGAGGCACGCTTACAGGTATCTTCAATGCCCGACAGCGTGATTGGCGTCACATGGCAGAGATATCAACAGGGTGATCTTAAATGGCAGAGAAAAGGAGAAGTTCACTTAAAGTTAAGAATTGAGAAGAGTATTGTGGTGGGCGTCACGTTTGAACTGGGACTTGAGGAAGGAGAGGATTTTCTCCATGGAATGGCCTGCTGGAACAAGGGAATCGTGCAGGGGTAAGGCGGTCTGGTGTGCTCACAGGTGGGAGGGCAGGTTGCAATGGCTGGAGCCTGCTATTTAAGGGAGATAGGCTGAGAAGTAGGGTGGGGCTAGATCATGGAGAACATGACAAGCCATGCCAAGAAATGAAAATGTCATTGAACATTGTTATTTATTTACACCAGTGTTAGCCTTCTTAACTGCAGTTTGTACCTTGGAGTTTAATTTGTGAGCTTTCCTCTAAAAGAAGTAAATGAATAAAATGTCAATGATATTTGATCCCTATAAATGTTACTGAAGTGTGTTCCGAAGAGCCTTCAGTTTTTTTGGAAGTGCTCAGGCCAAATCTGATTTGTAGAAACAATAGTATGGTGATGTCAGCTTTCCAGAAAAAATAACTTATTATTTAAATCTAATTTTTATTTAAATCTAGTCCCCCCCCCAAAAAAAAAATCTGCTGCAATTTTATGGTATAACAACTCTTAGTTTGATTAAAACTTAGGATAGGCAAATACCTCTACTTTCCCAGGCCAATACGCAGAGTAAAGCCACCTTCTATTTTCTGTTTCAATTGCTGATAATAATAATAATTATTATTAATGTTTATTAAACATGATATGTCAAGTGAGCCAACACATCTTGTTTTATCTATGGAGGCATAACTTTTATCCCAGACTGAGAATTTGAATAAGTTTACTTAGCTACATAAATGATGGGACCAGGATTTGAACTCAAGAAGTCAGACTTGAGAGCCTGTCCTTTGAACAACTGGGCTATCACAGAACAAGGTCATCATACATGACAATTATCATTAACAGAAGCTAGAAATTGGGCCTGCTACCTGTAGGAGGAGTGTTTCTCTAGGTTTTTCTTTGCATCCTCATTCCTGTCATTCTGACTATTTTCTTTATTTTTTTAAATTGAGATATAATTGATGTATAACATTGTATTACTTTCAGGTGTACAACATGAAGATATATATTGCAAAATGCCTAGTACAATAAGTTTAGTTAATATACACCATTGCATGCAGTGACAATTTTTTAAGGAGATTTTGAAGATCTGTTCTCTTAGCAACTTTCACATACTTGATACAGTATATTAACTATAGTCATCACGCTGTACCTTACACAACATTCTGATTATTTTTACTTTACATAATTTCACATCTAAATGTGCTAACACATCTTCAAACTACTATATGGTCTTCTACATTTATGACCCACTGAAAAGAAACTCTATAGCATTGAGCAAAGATGGGATGTGGGTTAGAAAAAAAAAACACTAACGATGTGACAGCGTAAAATACAAAACCAGACCTGCCAGATTCTCTGGAAGAGTATTAATTTTACATATTCTTCTCATTATTCAATAAACCCCCAAATTGCGCTAGATCTTTTGGTAGTTTGCATCCCATCTATGTTGCCATGTGTCCTGATTTTTATTCTGAAAGGGATATAGCAAATATACTAGTTTGTACATGGCATGCTAAAGTGTGTGTTCTGACACTGATTGGACTCCACATTATCATGTCCAAACTATGAAAATCATATTATGCAAAAGACCACACTGGTTTAGATAGCATTATCATAGATTTCTTCCCCAGAACACTACTTTGATTTGGACCAGGCTTTGAGGGGTGCGGGCTGTGCAGAGCAGAGACCAGATGCAGCAGAGCCTGGCGGTATAGTGAGCGTGGGTAAGAGTTTGGGATGTAGGGAGGCTTTCGTTATACCAACTAACCAGTATCTAAATGTCTGGCCCTCATTTTGCCTATCCTTCACTCTGTTAAATGTCTAGATGTTTTCATCTATCTTCAGACTCTGAGTGATTTACAAATTCTGCCATTTTCTCTTCTAAACTGGAGAGCAGGAAGTGGGAATAGGTGACTGTTTGCTGGATTGGTTAGGAAGGGATCTTGATACTGGTCTCCCCTGGCATAACGTCTCTAAACCTCAGTTTACTTGCACAGATAAGGAAATTGAGGGGGTTGATAAGATCAGGGGCAGCAAGTTCACAAGTTTTACCCAGTGGGGATAGGCATTATAAACCAGCAAAGCAGATGGGGTGGGAGGATGTCAGGAGAGCACAGGGGAGACTCTAAATGCAAGTCGATCTTGGTCCTGCATCAGGGAGCCATCGGGGAGCTGTCGGGGAGCAGAAGGAGCTGGAGAGCACAGGCCCATTCAATGAGGGCCAGGGTTACTCAGTTCTAGATGGTTTTACCTAAGACTAAGGGCCCTGTGCTGCCAGATCTTCTGACTTTTCAAGAGAATCTGGAAATTTATATTTTTATGTAAATCTCCCAATTTTAAAACATTGGAAATTCATTCAAAATTGCTAACAATTAAATTAAAATAAAATAAAATAAAATAAAATAAAATAAAATAAAATAAAATAAAATAAAATAAAATTTGGGTGGGCCAAACAAAACGCCTCTAGAGGTCTAGAAATCAGATCTGGCCTGAGCACTGCCAGTTTTCTGGATGATTTCCAGGTTTCCTTTTGGCTTCAGACTTCCATGATCTTACAGTTGATCCATTTTATCTCTAATCCATTTCTTCCCCTTTACTAAGACATGTTTCTGTACTCAGCAGATCCACCTTATCATACCTTTAGAGGGGCTCTTTGCCATGTGCTGGGCCATGTACGATAAATCTGTATGGCCTTTAAGATCAAAGGATGCCTTTTTTGATGGCCATGCTGTTGACATAATTCAGAGCCCCATGCACTTAATTTCTTGTGTTATTTATCCCTTTTAGGGACAATTAGTATGATTTGATTCCAGGACCCAGAATTGTTTCTCTAAACATTTTCCTTCCTGCTCTTCCTTCTCACCCCAATGTGAGAGAATAACTGAGTTGAGGAGTTGAAGCTGGTTTCCACCTGGACGAGGTGTACTCATAGGCTTCACTCATGGTGCTAAGACGAAGTAATCTTCATCATCTTAGCCCTGGCACGATTCCACTGCTTAGTCTGTCTCTCTTCTTAAACATAGAGCTATCTCAGGATGTCCTTGAATTGCAACTAGGTGAACGAGACAAGTGTTGGTTTTTATGAGTCATGTTAGTACAGCAGTTTAGTTTTTTTAAAGCATATTTATATAGTTCCAAAAATAATAATGAAAACAAAAGTAATGAATTTTAAGGATTCCAATCTCAAATTATTTTTAATAATTCTAGCTCCTAAGAGAACTAGGCAGTGAAATTCCTCAATAAAATTTTTTTTAGGCTGGAAATGTGGGATTTGACTGGCTAAGATATGTTCTTTTCTTTACATCAATGAGCTGTTTTATAGACAAGTGGGCCTGACTCTATCTGCAAAGCTCAGGGCAGACATTTGCAATGGGAAAGAAACATTGAGTTAATAAAACCAGAGTGATGTTCAGAGAAACCACACACCTAACGGGGACTGATGGACTGTGAGAGGACAAACAGAAGCCTCCGAATGACTGTTCTGAGCCGGTTTGGTCTTGTCCTGGCCCCAATGATGAACTGACCCTCCCTTGTACCTCAGAGAGTGTGTTAACTATCACTAGATATTTAACATTTAAAACCAGTTCGGAAAGAGGTAATTATTTGGTCAAACCATCTGATATACTATCTAATGTTATATTGGTAAAAAAGTGAGATTCAAAACATTGATTTCTTGATTTTTACACATGTATTTTGCTAGCCCTTCAAGTTCAATGACAGATGCAGGCTGTAAGTTCCAAGGAGTCAGGGATGCCAGTCAATTTGACCAATAACTGCAAGGCAACAAAAGCTTTATTTGGGGGCCTTTCTTGGAGTTGCCATTCTGTAAACACAGATTTGGGTAGAAACCCAGCTGTGTTCTGAGGTGGAAAGAAAGGGACAGAGTTTCTAAAGGCAAAAAAAGGGGGGCTTTCCCAAGGGGTGACCCAAGTGGCTTTGAAAGAGCTGTGATTGGTGCTGGCAAGCTAACTTACAGTGTGTTATATATAATTAATTCCTTGTGTATATGGCTAGGTGAAAAAATGTATATATATTTAGATAGAGAGTTCAGTGACACAGAGCCAGTTCCAGGAACTGCATTGGGATGTAGCCATTTGGTTTTTCCCAGTTCAAAAGTTCAGTTTCACATGGAGGGAGTGTATTAGCTCATCTTCCTGAAGGCTTCCCAGATCCATTTTATTTTTTATTTTTTTAAGTGTGATTTAGTCCATTACCATTTATCCCCCTTATATCCACCTCCCCCCTGCAATTACCACAGTGTCGTCTGTGTCCATGAATCCTTTTTCTTTTCTGCTCAATCCCTCTACCCCCTAACACTGCCTCCCCACCCCGCCAGAGCTGTCGGCCTGCTCTCTATCTGTGAGTTTGTCTCTATTTTGCTTGTTAGTTCAGTTTGTTCATTAGATTCTACGTATGAGTGAAATCATGTGGTATTTGTCTTTCTCTGACTGGCTTATTTCACTTAGCAGAATGTTCTCCAGGTCCATTCATGCTGTCACAAGGGTAAAATTTTCTTCGTTTTTTCTTTTTCTTTTTTTTTTTTTTTTACAGCTGAGTAGTATTCCATTGTTTTATCCATTCATCTACTGATGGACACTTGTGCTGCTACCAAATCTTGGCGATTGCAAATAACACTGCAATTAACACAGGGGTGCTTATAGTGTTTTGAATTGGTGTTTCAAGTGTCTTCAAATGAATTCCCAGAAGTGGCATTGCTGGGTCATAAGGCAGTTCCATTTTAAATTTTTTGAGGTACCTCCCTACTGCCTTCCACCGTGGCTCTACCAATCTGCATTCCCATCAACTTTGCAAATCAACACCACTTGACTTATTGATGATAGTTGTTCTGACCAGTGTGAGGTGATATCTCATTGAGGTTTTTATTTGCATTTCTCTGATGATTAGTGACATTGAACATTTTCACGTCTGTTGTCCATCTGTATGTCCTCTTTGGAGAAGAGTCTATTCAGTGTGTATTTTGATGTTGACTTTTATAATTTATTCATAAATTATTTTTTAAAGATTTTATTTATTTTTAGAGAGAGGAGAAGGGAGGGAGAAAAAGCAATGTATGATTGCCTCTCACATGGCCCTCACTGGGGACCTGGCCCGCAACCCAGGCATATGCCCTGACTGGGAATCGAACCAGGACCTTTTGGTTCCCAGCCCGTGCTCAATCCATTGAGCTACCCCAGCTGGACTCTTCATAAATTTTTGATATTAACCCCTTATCAGATGTATCAGCGAATATGTTCTCGCATTCTGTGGGTTGTCTTTTTATTTTGTTGATGGTTGCCTTTTCTGTGCCAAAAATTTTTAGTTTGATGTAGTCCCATTTGTTTATGTTTTGCTTTGTTTCCCATGCCTAAGGAGATATATCAGAAAAAATATTGCTATGAGCAATGTCTGAGATTTTACTGCCTATGTTTTCTTCTAGGATTTTTACGGTTTTGGATCTAACATTTAAGTCTTTAATTAATTTTGAATTTATTCTTGTGTGTGGCTTAAGAAGGTGGTCTATTTTCATTTTTCTGCACGTATCTGTCCAATTTTCCTAACACCATTTATTGAATAAACCATCTTTAGCCTATTGTATGTGCTTGCTTCCTCTATCAAATATTGACTATGAGGGCGTGGGGTTATTTCTTGGCTCTCTATTCTGTTCCATTGATTTATGTGTCTGTTTTTATGCCAGTACCATTCTGTTTTGATGACTGTGACCGTGTAGTATAATTTGATATTAGGTAACATGATGGCTCCAACTTTGTTCTTCTTTCTCAAGATCACTGTTGCTATTCTAGGACTTTTTGGTTCCATAAACATTTTTGATATATTTGTTCTAGTTCTGTGAAATATGTCATTAGTACCCTGATAGGAATTGCATCGACTCTATAGATTGCTTTGGATGGTATGGGCATTTTAATGGTATTAATCCTTTCTGTCCATGAATGGAGTATATGTTTCCACTTATTTGTATCTTCTTCAATTTCTTTCTTCAGTGTCTTATAGTTTTCCAAGTATGGTTCTTTCCCATCCTTTGTTAGGCGTATTCCCAGGTTTTTGTTTTTGTTTTTTAAGCAATTGCGAATGGGATTTTTTTTAAATTTTTATTTCTGGTAGTTTGTTATTGGCATATAAAAATGCAGCTGATTTCTGGATATTAATTTTGTATCCTGCTACTTTACTGAATTCATTTATCTGTTCTAGTAGTTACTTGGTGCAGTCTTTAGGGTTCTCTCTATGTACAGTATCATGTCATATACAAATAAAGAGAGTTTACTTCTTCCTTTCCAATTTGAATGCCTTTATTTCTTCTTACCTGATTGCCATGGCTAAGACTTCCAGTACTATGTTAAATAAGAGGGATGAAAGCAGACATCCCTGTCTTGTTCCCAATCTTAAGGGGAACACTTGCAGTTTTTGCCTGTTGACTATGATGCTGGCAGTGGGTTTGTCATATATAGTCTTTATTATGTTTTGGTATGTTCCCTCTGTTCCCAGTTTCTTGAGAGTTTTTATAAATGGGTGCTGGATTTTATAAAATACTTTTTCTGCATCTGTTGATATGATTATGTGGTTTTATCCTTCATTTTGTTTATGTGGTGTGTCACATTGATTGACTTGTGATGTTCGTACCAACCTTGCATTCCCAGAATAAATCCCATTTTATCATGGTGTATGATCTTTTTGATGTATAGTTTTATTTGGTTTGCTAATATTTTCTTGAAGATTTTAGTATCTATGTTCATCAGGGAGATTGGCCTATAATTCTCTTTTTGTGGTGTCTTAATGTAGTTTTGGAATTAGGATGATGCTGGCCTTGAAAAACGAGCCTGGGAGCCTTGCCTCTTCTGGAATTTTTTGAAACAGTTTGAGGAGAGGTGTTAGTTCTTCTCAGAATCTTTGATAAAATTCACCTGTAAAGCCATCTGGTCCAGGGCTTTTGTTTGTTGAGAGTTTTTTTAATTGCTGTTTCAATTTCACTAGGTATAATCTGTCTATTCAGATTCTCTGATTTTTCCTGATTTGTTTTGGAACATTATATATTTCTAGGAATTTATCCATTTCATCCAGATTGTCCAGTTCGTTGGCATATAGGTGTTTGTAATATTTTCTTACAATCCTTTGTATTTCTTTGGTGTCAGTTGTTTTATCTCCTCTTTCATTTCTGATTTTATTTATTTGAGTCCTCTCCATTTTTTTCTTGATGAGTCCGGTTAAGGGTTTGTCAATCTCCTTTATCTTTTCAAACAACCAGCTCTTGGATTCATTGATCTTGTGTATCATTTTTTTTTAGACTCTATTTTATTTATTTCTACTCTGATCTTTATTATTTCCTTTCTTTTACCCACTTTGGGCTTTATTTGTTGTTATTTTTCAAGTTCCCTTAAGTTTAAAGTCAGATTGTTTATTTGAACTTTTTCTTGTTTCTTGAGATTGGCCTGTAATGCTGTGAACTCTCCCCTTAGGACTGCTTTCCCAGCCTCCCACAGATTTTGGGCTGTCACATCCTCACTTTCATTTGTTTCAAGTTATTTTTTATTTCTTCCTTCATCTCATTGTTGACCCATTCATTGTTTAATAACATGTTATTTAGCTTCCAGTCTTTGTGTGTTTTTCAGTTTACTTATTGTGATTGATTTCTAGTTTCATAGCATTGTGGTCAGAGAAGATGCTTGATGTGATTTCAATCTTCTTAAATTTATTGAGACTTATTTTGTGTCCTAACCTGTGGTCTATCCTAGAAAGTGTTCCATGTACACTTGAAAAGTATGTATGTTCTGGCCCTCATGGTATAGCTCAGTGTGTTGGGCATCATCCCACAGACCAAAAGGTCACCAGTTTGATTCCTGGTCAGGGCACATTCCTGGGTTGCAACTCCTGGAGGGTTGGGGGCATTCAAGAGGCAACCAATTCATGTTTCTCTCACACATTGATGTTTCTGTCCATCTTCAAAAACACTGAACCTAAAAAACAAAAACAAAAAGAAAAAAACTAAGCAAACAACTAGAACAGGAACAGAGTTACAGAACTGGAGATCACATGGAGGATTATCAGTGCGGTGCGGAGGGGGAGGAGAGAGGATTTGGGAAAATGGTACAGTGAATAAGAAGCATAATTGGTAGGCACAAAATAGACAAGGGGAGGTTAAGAATAGTATAGGAAATGAAAATGCCAAAGAACCTATATGTACAACCCATGGGCATGAACTAAGGGGGACGGGAGATGCTGGAGGGAGGAGGTGCAGGGCAGAGGGTGATAAAGGGGAGAAAAAAATGGGACAACTTTAATAGCATGATCAATAAAAATATACTTGAAAATAGAAAAGCAAAATCTATTTTTTAAAAAGAATGTATATTCTTTGTGGCAAAATGCTCTAAAGATATCAATTAAACCCACTTGATCTAGTGTGTCATGTAAGGCTGCTGTCTCCTTGTCAATTTTCTGTCTGGAAGATCTATCCATTGATGTCAATGGGGTGTTAAAGTACTCTATTATGACTGTATTTTTGTCAATCTCTCCTTTTATGTCCACCAGTATTTGCTTTACACATATAGGTGGTTCTGTGTTGGGTGCATAAATGTTTACTCAGGTTATATCCTTCTGTTGATCCCTTTATCATTATGTAGTGTCCTTCTTTGTCTCTTACTATAGTCTTGGTTTTAAAGTCTATTTTATCAGATATAAGTATTGCTACCCCAGCTTTTTTTTCCTTTCCATTTGCATGAAATATCTTTTTCCATCCCTTTACTTTTAGTCTGTGTTTATCTTTTGTTCTGAGGTAGGTCTCTTGGAAGCAGCGTATATATTGTTCTTATTTTCTTATTCATTCAGCTACCCTATGTTTTTTAATTGGAGCATTTAAGCCATTTACACTTAATGTGATTATTGATAGATACATATTTATTGCCCTTTTATTTTTTAACTATTTTACTCTGGTTTTTTTTTTCTCCTCCTCCTCTCTTCAAGCAAGCACTTTAGCTTTTGTCGCAATACTGGTTTGGTGCTAACAAAATCCTTTGGCATGTTCTTGTCTGGGAAGCTCTTTATTTCTCCTTCAATTTTAAATGATAGCCTTTCTGGGTAAAGTAGCCTTGGTGGTAGGTTACCACCTTATTTTTCATCACTGTGAATATTCATGCCAATCCCTTCCAGCCTGAAATATTTCTGTTGAGAAATCAGATGACAGTCTAATGGGAGTTCCCTTGTAGGCAACTGCTTTTCTCTTGCGGCTTTTAAGATTCTCTCCTTGTCTTTAAGTTTTGGCATTTTAATTATGATGTATCTTAGTATGGGCCTCTTTGGGTCTATCTTATTTGGAACTCTCCATGCTTCCTGGACTTGTGGTTTTTTTTTTCCTTCACCATGTTAGGGAAGTTTGCAGTCATTATTTTTTCAAATAGGTTCTCTATCCCTTGCTCCCTCTCTTCTCTTACTTGTATTCCTATGTTTCTTTGGGACCTGTTTCTTTGTCTTCCCATTTTGGCTGCCTCTTTTTGTTTGTTTCTATGTATTAGACTCTGGTTACAGGCCTATGTAAGACTCTCCGGTGACTGGTCCTGGGCAACGTGTGTGGGGCTATCAGCGATCCGCAGCTTGTGGTTTCCTCTGCTCCACCTGTTTGTGTGCAGAAAGAACCAACCTGTGCACCTAGGCTGGCTTTTACCAGCATTGGGCCTGGAGGAGGGCCAGCTAAAGTGTGAGAGCTCCCAAAGATCTGCCTTTGACTGCAGGCTTTGTGTTAGGCTTAATCACTGAAATAGCCTCCAGCTGTGCTCCTCAGCAGCCTGGTTTAAGCTCCACAGGGTAGGGTGAGAGAGATTTCTGTGGGTGAGGCTATTGCTTCTCCCCAGTCTAATGCTTCCTAGAGGGGAGTGCTGTGCTCAAGAAAGATGACTTCTGCAGTATGGGGAATGACTCAGCACAGGCGTCCTAGTGGCTGATCTTTCAGCTCTCTCCCCAGAGCCACCAACCCCAGACTTTCCTCATGTGTCTCTACTCTGCTCTGCCCTTTCTCTACTGGAGCCCAGGGTGTTTCTATAAATGAAACTTTGTGCATTAACCCTTTAAAGGGCTCTCTGCATCTCTGGATGTCTTTCACTGGTGGACAGAAACCCTACTGCTTTTCACTGCTGTCTGTTATTTGAGTTCTTTTCCTGGTTCTGGTGCTCTAGGCTGGAGAGCCCAGCTTGGGGTGTAGACCCCACACTTCTCATGGGGAACCCTCCAAACCACTGAAATATCCCTCCAGAACTTCAGCTGTCTCCCATGGGAGCATAGCTGACCCTCTCGCATTTCTGCACTCCCTAACAGTCTCATTGTGGTGGTGTGGTTTCTTCGATAAGTCCTTGGTTATACGGCTTTTCTACAGCTTCTGTTCAGTTGGTTATTCCGGGTGATTTTTTTATAACTTAGTTATAATTCCAGTTTGGTCCTGGGAGGAGGTTAGTACAGCTTCCACCTATTTCACCTCCATCTTGGATTTCTCCTCAGATCCATGTAGATTGCTCTCTTGACAATATAAACCTCATTTTGCTGTTTTTCTTTCACATTTTCTCCTTTTGATTAGATTGTTTTTTCTTGAAAAGCATTGATGATCATCCCCAAGGAAGTATTATTGGTCCATCCTTGAAAAGCAACATTGATCCCTCATTGAGGAAGGCTCATTCCTGGTATGTCACGCCCCACATAGGAAGGAAGGCAGTTTCCTGAGTGTACAGTGGTCACATTTGGGCAACAAGGAGGCTTGTTGGAGCACAGCTAAGTCTCATGTTCCTCAAATCAAAAGTTCTTTGTAGAGGAGGTCTCAGTTGCATTTATTTGTAAATTTGTAAATTTATTCAATTTGTAAATCTCTATTGGATTTAGTTGTAATGTCTTGGGTATTAGTTTACCTTATTCTGATAGTGGCTATTGTTTGATGTACCTGGTAAGACACCTAAATAGTGTAATCACAAAAACCAATATGATTAAAGCCTATAAAATAGAGAAGGCCAGTTCCCTATTTTTGTGGGCAGCCAGCTAGATAAGCCTGTCCAATCCCAATTTAAAGCGTAATGTTTTTTCTGTTCAAGGATTTTAACATTTTGTTTTAGAAACTCAAGCTGTTGTTTCACTTTACCTGATTTGTTGACATAGAAACAAGACTTATCTCCCAATAGGGCACAAGTCCCACCTAGCTGGTTGGCTAACACAACCAGAGCCTGGTAGTTCTGCAGTACTGCTTCCCCCAGGTTGTCAACTGCTCTTTGCTGTTCTTCAGGGTCAGCGGGAGTAGTGTTCAGTGCTGTGCTACACACATGAAGAGATTTCTGATAGACTTTTTAAATTCAGCTCCTCCACACCAAGGGAAGAAAGCTCTAGCAAGGGCATAAAGCCTCAGTCTATTATGGGGTCTTGGGTGGAGAGAGGACCAAGAAGACCATACCCCAAATCCTAGTTCTATTTGATTCATGTGGATCAAAGTTTATAGACAAAAGAGCATAGATTAGGGATGACGGTAGAGGATGAGAGAGGCGTTCAGGTGACAGCATCAGGTACTAGCATGAAAATACCACATCTGCCTCACTATCGGGTTGGTATGGCAACGTATATTTGGGTCCCACATAAGAGGAAACGACTGGTGCTTTCAAGTGAGGGTGTGTAATTAGGTCCTTCAACCCAAACTTGAGGGAAGTATTAAGTCCTATTTCTGAGGCGGAGACTTCACCTTCACCAGCTGTTGGATGGTCAAACCCATGCAGAAGACTTTTAAGTCATCATGTGATTTATCATGACAGTGATTGAAAGAACACCTGAGAACTCTGTATATTTGGGTCAGGATTGAAAGATTAGCATTTGATTGTTCCTAGTTTTCAGGCTGAGATTCCATAAGCGATAGATTTCATTTGTTTTCCACCTAAGCACCAGACTTTTGATCTTGTCCCCAAGTAGTATTCCAGAATGGAAGGATATCTACTTTCCAGGATTGAGTGGTATTTTTTCTGGAGTTTCCCCACATCAGAGAGACGTTGTAAAAGGTAACATTGTAGTCACTTAAGGCCCATTGAGGTGTGAACTCACAGTCATTTGAATAATATAGAAGAATGTAGTTACACAGGTTTAAAGGGACAAAACCCAAGATTCTGCCTGAACCATTTATATCTTCAACGAAGATAGACAAGTTATCAGAGTCCAGATTATATTTATGGGTAATCCCTTGTGGTTTGGGGGGACCTTATGAATAAAAGATCATGTGTTTCATCAACATTTTTTTTTGAGATTTGAAAATAAAAAATGACTTTAAATCTAGTGTTATCAAGATAGGTTGTGTAAGCTTTCAAGCCTTAAGAGCAAAGCCACTAACTCTAGTTCATTGTAAGTATGATTAGCTCAGGTATGAACATCTAAGAGTCATTTAAGAGTCACTGTTGGATAACTGTTAAAGAGCAAGTAGGGTAGTCATTGTAGCAAGCAGACATAAGAATCTGAGTATGATCATCTTGAAATTAGACCTACGAAGATCTAGGTAAAGGAAGAACATTTTCTTAAGCATTTTTTTCATACAAAATTAAGTTATAATGGCAATATAATCAGTAAGTAAAACAAACGTGGTCAAAAGCAAGATCAAACATAGGGGTTGCCGATTGAAATCATGTATAACTAACCTGGTCCGGGGTTTTGGGAGAACTGTTTGCATCAGGTGCTGTCTGCCTCGATCCTAGAATGAGAATTCTAGTGGTGCTCTTAGGTTGTTTAGAGATTTTCAGCTTAAACTCTCCAGTAGGCTGAGATGTCCACTCAAGTGTAGGTGTCCTTTTTAAATGACAAACAGTAATCCATAAGTCAATACCCTTCAGTGTAGCAGCACTAAGGTTAGTAGTAACACATGATATGGCCCTTTCCTTCGTCGCTGAGAAGTGTTTGCAATAGACACAATCTCCTGACTGGGGATCCCGATGTTGTAGATCTTTGTCTCCAAGGAGCACACTATGGAGAGATTGCCTTACAAGCTGTGAGTTAGTTTTAAGGGCCTTATGAGTTCTTTATAGTAAATCAGGAGTCCTCTTTTCAGCAGTGCGAGTTCTTGATCAAATCTCATGGATCTTCCAGTAATAATTTGTAAAGAAGACAGTCTGCGTTTGCCAGCGGTCAGGGGGTGGGGGTGGCGGGTGGTGGCAGCGGGGGTGGGGGGGGCGGGGTGGAGAATATCTTAGGTTGTGCAATGCCAAAGGAAGAGCCTTAGGCCAAGGCAGACTGAAAAACTATACGTTTTGTCAATAGAGTTTGATTGCCCCATTAGTCCGTTCTATAAGACCAGAGGCAGGGCCTGTCAGCCCAATTTATCAAATCAGCCAGGTTTTACAGACTGTATACTTTGTCCTGTGAAATGAGTTCCCTGGGCACTGTGGAGCTCTGAGGTGATTCCCCAAGTAGGGAAGTTCTTTTCTTGGAGTATTTTACTCACTGCTGATGCTCTGGCTCTGCAGCACAGGGACGTTTCCACCCACTGGGAAAAAACCCCAACAAATCACTACTAACACAGATGTGTGTCCTTGAGAAGGTAAGTAAATACAGGCCATTTGCAAGACCTCAAAGGGCCCCAAAGGCAGGGGAAATGACCCATCGAGGTATGGGTTTTTCCAGGTTGTGCAGATTTGGCATTTTTACTGTACTTGGGAAGCTACCTTTGGAGATGGCTCCCAGTAGTATAGTTTTCACCGTAAAACTGTTTTTGTCAGTGTTTTAGTGAGTTAAACCAGGAGCCCTGAGCAAAGACAAATAAGTGACAAATTAGAATGTATGCCAAAATGAAGTAAAAAGAGGGGGTATAAGTAGCACATAGAGGAAGCACCGATTAACACTGACTCTAAATATTTGTCGACTAGGAATGTTTAGTGTTTTTTTGTGCTGCGAGAACATTAAAAGACTTTTATGAGGTCAATAGAAATGTCTTTGGAAAAGACTTCAAAGAATAGAGGTTAAAGGAGATTTAAAGACCATAATACTCTGTGTGTTATTTTCAAAGGAATGTCAGAGTAATATTATTGTTATTTCGGTATCATTTTGTTCAGTTATAAGCCCCTGAATGATGTGAGCAAGTTCAATCATATTAAAGAATATCCATATAAAAAGTTTTAAAATTAATCAAGGAGTATTCGTGAAAAGCAATTTACAGTCAGCTTTTCAGAGTAAAAGAATATGAGCATGAGGACATTTATGAGCCTGCATTAGGTGATGCCTCCTAGCGTTAAATGGAGAGAGCCTTAAATAGAACCTAGCAAAGAGCCTGTAGACACCGGGGTAGAATGAGGCCTATGAATGTTTATCTGATAGAGTTCAATGTATTTTTAAAAGATACCATTTGAAAGGTAACTATTCTCAATCTTGCTGTTTAGGGAATTCCTCAGAAAGGGTGGTATCATTAATGGGATTTAAGGGCATGGGAAATGTTTGCCATAGCCATGATCGAAGTGGGTGAAAAGATCAATTTGAAGGAGTAAAAGCAGTCCAGTCTTTCATTTTATGCTTCTACACTCAGATGTGCAGTGATTTAAGATGGTCTGTAGTGCTGTACCCCAGTCCTTTTGCTCAGTAACCATACATTGAAGTCACTTGAGCCCTTAAACCACTTGGCCTCAACCCCAGAGATCCTGCTTTCGGTGTTGAGGGTGGGCCCAGGCGGAGATCATTTTAACCTCCAAAGGAGATTGTGCCGTGCGGCCGGGTAAGAAACCCCTTGCAGGTCTTAGTGTATGCTTTGATGACAGGAACACGCTCGTGTGGAGACAGAGCCTGAAAATGGGTCCTTTGTTTGCTTTTTTGGTGCACACAGAGTTACCACCTTTTCCTGAGAACTAGTTTAGAAAGGAAGAGCTTAAGGAATCTTCTGAATAAGAAAGAGGTCTTCTTGAACTGGGGAGAGAGTAGAAAACTGGGATATGAAGACGGTGAAGACAAACTTGACTTCATGCAGTGTGAAAGAGACAAAGTAGCTGATTTTAAAAAGTCACGTGTAGCCCTTGTCAACTGTGATGATGAATTCTCACCTCCATTCCACCAACATGTACCTGAATAACTGCATAGCGGCGTGTGGGAAAGCGGTGGTAGTAAGCCAGGTGGCTTCTGGAGCTGACTAGAAAGGAAGGAAGGAAAGAAAGGGAAGAGAGAAATGGAAAGAAAGGAAACAAAGGCCAATCTGATTAGGACCTCAGGGCCTCTTTGTTTTGTCTTCTGTTGGCTCTTGGTGACCTGAGGTCCCAGGTGGCCTGAGAGCCGTCTGCCTTTGTCACTGTGGTTGCTGCTCACTGAGACTTCCCGCTTCCCTTCGCCGGCTTTGTCTTACTGTGGGACATTATCCGGATGCTGGTAAACTCCGTGTCCATGGCCCTCTTTTCTTGGCGAGGGAGGAGCTTGGTAAAAGTGGCGTGTGCACGCATGCGAACTGTCATGGCAGAAAGCAGGGGAGGCACGGATTTCTGGTTAGATGTGTTTACAGGGATGGTACTTTCTACATAAAGATTAAAAAGAAATTTTTATAACGATCAATGACATTTAAAAGGGCGCAAAAAATCGTGATGACTTATCTTGAGATTACTGTAGGCCAGGCACTGTGCTAAGTGCTTTACGTAAACTAACCTGCTTACTCATCACAACAGCATGACGAGGTAAGTACTGTCATTCCCCCAGTTCATAGATGAAGAAAGCGAGGCACACTGATATTTAAGTGACTTGATGAAGGTCACATTCTTGGCTACTGTTAGAGCTGGGATGTGTCCTCAGGTTGTCTAGGACACAAACCCATGCTCCTATTCCTTATACTAAGTTTTCTAGAATATATGTCTTCACAGGTTCATAGAAATAAACGTCTATGTGTGTACTTGATGAAACTGAAGCTATTGACATAACAAAAAATGTGGAAATTGTTCTAACTATTCTTTGGAACTACATAATGTTATTACCAAAAGATCCCAGCTTCTGCCCCACTCATTTCCCCCAAACTGAGAGGTTGTTTTGCGAATTTGAACAAATTAATAGGTGACTCCATCATGTTGAAAGCTTTATTATAATTATCACCATCATCATCAACATCCTCCTCATCATTAGAATCTTCTCTGAGTTTTACTTGCCTCCTCCGTGCCTGCTCTCCTGGGGACTGCCGCGGCTGGCCGGGCATGTGGCTGGGACCCCGGGGACACCATTTTGGCACTGGCTGCCTGGAGATTCTGGGAGCTGCTTCTCCCCACGTCTTTACCTGGGCTGCTCTACAGCAGAGGATGGCACTGTGGTTGGTTGAGTGGCTCTTTATAGGCAGCGTGCCCATGCTTCGCCATTGGGAAAATGGGAAAGAGACAGGAAAGACTTTTCTCTCTTCTGGCTGGCAATGGTGTGTCCTTGTTCTGGGGCCACAAGGAAGAAACTGAACTCATTCTCTAGCCACATCAGCTAGAAATTTGGGGGATTTGCTACATCAAACTACATGTGGGGTTAATAGCATTGCCACCAATGCTGGGAACAGACCCAAATGTCACAAGCGAAGAGGGAGCAGACAACTATTCATTCCTTTGTCCTCCCTCTGCACTCCTTGTGCTTGGAAAAATAATTCATGCCATCCTGAGAAGGTCTAATTATTCTGCTCTCTTGTTTTGTAAAAGTTTGATTTTTTAGAGAGAGATGCTTAATTTTTTATCACCTTCCAATCACTTGGGTTCATTAGCATGTAAGAAATTTTTTCTTTTTGAGTTGATACTTTCTTATGCCACTTTCTTCTATTTTCGTTAAAAAAAAAACTAAAAAATCCACAAACAAGTGGATGCAATCATTTTTAAATTTTGTATCATATGCAATGATCCCTTTCCGTGTTTTCCCAAACATTTTATAGAAAGTCAAGAAAAGAACTTTTGCCATGGTTCTCACTCCTGTAAGAATTTTTGCTATTGTTTCTGTTTGAAACCTAGATTTTGGGGGGCAAATAACCTTTGTCCTTGACAACATAGATGATAGAGTAGAGCTAAAAAAACCCAGCCAGGTGCTGGCTGCTACATTGGGGGTGGCTGGGCTCAGAGCAGATCCTCACCCCTTGCCCCCACTTTACTCCCAGCTGTCCCTTCTCCTCTTCCCTCCCTCCCTCACCTATGTCCCTCCTCCACTGGGGCAGGAGATTTGACGTTTGGTCGGAAGTTGTTCTTCTATCCCATAGGGCAGTGATTCTCAGCCCTGGCTGCACAGTAGAATGACAGGAAGAGTCAGCCTCTAGCCCAGAGAAGTCTGGGGACGGGACCTGGCAGCAGGGATGTTTAAAAGCTCCCCGGTGATTCCGTGCAGTCGGGGTTGAGAACCACCATGGCTGAGCAGTGTTTTTCACAGCGCATCTGTAGATGGCACGGGTCAGAACCACAGGGTGACTTTCTAAAAATGCAAATTCTGAGAATCCTAATGCGGTCCAGGAGTGTCCAGTCTGCAGCCCAGGGTGGCTGTGAATGTGGCCCAACACAAAATTGTAAGTTTACTTAAGTCATTATGAGATTTTTTTGTGATTACGTGTCACAGTGAACTTAATGTGTGGCCCAAGACCACTGTTCTTCTTCCAGTGTGGCCCAGAGACACCAAAAGGCTGGACACCCTGTTAGGCCTTGAGTCCAAGACTGGAAAACAAATCCTACTAATAAACATCTCTTTTGAATTATTCCAAATTGCAATCTGCCAATATTCAGATCTTGATTTAAATGTTCGAAGTATTAAGAAGTAACTAAAGATTAAAAAGATTTATGTGTTTCAGTGACCCATTACTGTAGCTCTCTGGCGTGGCTAACTAGTAACTACTCCTTAGAAAGTGGCTTTCAAGTTACCAGAAATCCCATATGGTTATTAAAGTAACTGCTAACCTTTATTGACATTTTTTACTGTTGTAGTCACTGATCTTTACAATTTAAAGTCACTGTTTCCCATTTTATAGATGAGACTTCTGGGGCTCAGGGACATTAAGTAATTGTCTCAAAAACACATGGTGAGTAGCACAAGCTGGATCGGAACTCGGATATGCATTTAATAACAAAGCTCATGATCTTAACCATTACTCCGTGCCTACCGTTTGAGAGCCAGAACTAGAAAAACGTCCGCTCTTCCTCTCTCCTCCATCTTTGTGGTCGAACTCAGAGGAGTGAAGGAAAGCGATCGAGCAATTGACAATATCGTTAACTTGCTCTGTACCATTTTCCTTACATCCTTCTTCTATATGTACGTAAGGCAGCCAAAGGTCACTGATGTTTACGTTAGAAGCCCTGAAATTATGTTCCGTTTTCGCTTCCTCAATTCTCCTTTGACGACACGCACCTTAACGTCTTAACTGCCTCCCTTCTGCTTGTCTCCCATGAAAGGACATACATAGTAATAATTAATTTATATTTGAAGTCTGAGCTTCAGTATATATTCAGTACATTTGTTTACCTGTATTTTATTAAAATTCCCAAAGAATTACTTATCTTTGTTTTTATGAGATGTGTATGAGAATTCCCAGAGAATTTTCCCTCGATTCCCAGGACCCCTTCGCCCAAACCGCAGTGGTGGGAAACAGCTGCTGGGTGTTTGGAGGGCAAGGGTCACAGCAGGGAGCGAGCAGTGCCAATGCCGACGGAAACTGCTTCCGGCAGAACAGGTGCGCCGGCTAGTTTATGAAACTTGTTACCTGTGTGGGAGTCAGAACCAAAACATGATTTTCTGTAGCTTTCGAATGTGTTTTAACAGCTTCACTTGAGCGATAAAAATTCACATATGATAAAGTTCGCCCATTTAATGTATTACACTTAAGTGGATTTTATTCAAGAGTTGTGTAAACTGCACCACTAGTTTAAACGCTTTAAACTACTTTAAAGCATTTAAGATAATTTAAAAGCATGTTCATTACCCCCAAAAGAAACTCTGACCTCTTTAGCAGTCATTCCCCATTCCAGCCATTCAGGCAGCCTGTTAAATCCCACAGCTGCACTTGAGAGTTTCCACTGTCCACGTCCCGGCCCAGGGGTCCGAGCCTGCTGCGCAGTAAGAGGGGCATTAGGGTAACTGAAGGCAGGTCAGGACCCCCAGGGATGTAGACCTGTGACACACCTCACAGATGACCAGATTAAGACAAAATCAACCTGGAATCAGCCATTTTTTCTCCTAACGTAGTCACGGGATCCTAGGCTCCGGATTAAAATGAAGTGCTTCAGCAACCAGGTAATTTGCTAGTGATTGGAATTCAAACAAAAATTTGCTGTTTTTAACTCCTTCCATAATTCAAGGTAAAAATGTAACTTTTATGAGATGTTTATAGACAAAAGAAGGCTTATTGTTGATGGGACAAAGGCAAGACAGAACTGTCAACTAAAAATAGGATCAAACAATTGTAAATCATCTGAATGTGCCAAAATAGCATCGTGCGTATGGATGCATTTCAGGGGCAGAAAGCTTCTGCGTCAATATTAAATGTTCGTAAGTGTCAAATATGCAATTCTGACATCCCATATCTGGGAAAATAGAAATTTTCCGCTAGTGCAGAGTTGAGGAAATAACAAAGGATTGGCATTATTCGAACAGAAGTAAATGCACTCTAAGGCCTTGGAGCTTAAAAGCTTTATACCATGACTGAAAAGCTTTTCATCAGCAGTGCTTTTCATTTTCTGAAGGAAATGTCTTGGAAAATGCTTAATTCTCCTTGTCCTTTACCAGCACATTGTAGCTTTAGGATGTATGCAGTCTTTTATTGTAATGATCTTCAAATTTTGTTGAATAATACTATCTTATTGTGGTTATTTTTATTTTATGCCCTTCTCTTTACTTTAAGAAGGTTTATAATATGTGGAATATATTTAATGTTTAAGTCGAAGATAAGAAATACACTTAAATCGTAAGTTAACATTTTGTGAAATCCCATCAGACCCTGTAGTATGTGCCCCTAAATTACAACGGTCTCTCGAAATTGTTTCTAGTTTTGAGTTTTACAAGATACCTTGTCATACAGAGTCTAGGTTTGTTAGTACTCTGGTTAAAAGATTCCAAATTCTCAACGAGTATACTAGAACATACTATAATGTATGTGTTTCCTAGAAGCAAATGAATAAGAACCCCAAATTTTGAATATACTAGTGGCTCACTACTCCAAGTAAAATAATACCTTCTGGAACTTACATAACTTGCTGCTTTGGGGTTTTTGGTTTTTTTTTTTAGGAAAAAAAAATCTGGCACTTAGATAATATAAATGGATTATTAACGCTGGATTTATTACATAACTGCAAATTCTATTTGGAGGTTAAAAATAAAGTCTTCTTGAGACACTTTCTTGAGTTTTAACTGAGAGTGCCATCTTTCTATTCCTGTTCTCCTGTCCGAGCCCCATAGACCCGGCCCTCTCCATTTTCTGCCAAATCCACCAGCCCCGTCCTCCCTCCACACCCTGTTCGTGTTGTATGCCCACCAGAGCCCCCCTGCCGTGAGCCTCTCCCTTGTTCTCAGCACTAACCTGCTTCACGAGGCCTCCCATTCCTGCTCCTGGCTTGATTACTTTCATTTCCTTCTGATTCCTAAACATTTAACATAAATCCACCTCTTTAGTGCTCAACCACATACCCTCTTACGCACATATCATACCTTCCTAACTGGGTTATTGCCCCATTTCCCTCTAGGGCAAATTCTTCTAAATTCCCTTGGTATCTAGTGCAATATAATTTAAATTGTAAGTGACCAAAACCTTTTCTAAAATTTGTTTTTAGATTTTATTTATTTATTTTTTGAGAGGGGAGGTGAGGGAGAAAGAGAGGGAGAGAAACATCACTATGTGGTTGCTTTCATGTCCCCTCCACCCCTCAACTGGGACCTGGCCTGCAACCCAGGTGTGTGCCCTAGGCGGGGAGTCGAACCAGCAACCCTTTGGTTCACAGGCCAGCACTCAATCCACAGAGCCACATCAGCCAGGAAAAATGTAAGTGATCGGAAAACTTTTTGAATGGACTTTCCTTTCATAATGCTGTATTTCTGTAAATATTAGGATAAGTGGGTTAGTGGAAATTTTAGTTAGAGTTTTTATTTAAAAGAATGCAAGAAAAGATATTTTATATTTGATCATAAGATGAAGAAGGAAGGTTAATAAGATGAAATTTTCAGGGGAAAAAAAGATATACCTATCTACATTTCCCATATTTTGTGGTCATAGACTGTAGCTTAATTTTTGGCCCACGTTAACTTTTTCAGACCAAGTGGGGTATGGCTAGGTAAAATTACCAACTTGAAATTACTGCATACTCACCATATGTTTATTCTATTGCACATAAAAGCAATGAATACCAGCTAAATTAAGAAAATGATTTACTGAGTTAGTTGATAGAATGAAATGTAAGGTTGGAGAAACTAGACTTGGCTTCCCTGGGGAGTCAGGGCAGGACTGACAGAAGGTCTCTTCAATGCAAGACTGTTGGGATCGGTAAACTCCAAATATTTTTCTTTCATTACATACATCATTTCACTCAAGATTCAGGGTCCTGGGAGAGGGTTCCTACTGGCCTTGCTTGGGTCAGGTCCCACGCTACAGGTCAAGATCAATGAGCTCGATTAATAGTCCCACCAGCTGTTTACCCATAAAGAAGACCCAAATCCCCCAAAGGAGACTGGGTACCGCTGCCAAAGGGAGGGAATGGAAACTAGCCTATTTGTGAAATCACCTCACAGAACATAGGATGTCGGAGAAGTAGCAAACGAGCGACATCTAAGGAGGAGATGAAACTCCAGGAGAAAGCTGTTACCCTGACAGAAAACAGTAAATCACAACACAGTATTTTCCATCGTGTTCTATTGATGCTATATGTACCTCAAACTGTGAAACAATGAAGTGTCAGAAGCTGTTAGCCAACACTGTATACAAACTGGTCTTTCTGGTCAGAGTTGATACACGTGAGAGCTTTGTGTTTCAAAGGGTTGTTCTCCCAGCCATTTACTGTGAGAAGAATTTCTCTGGCTCCTGTTCTATGTGCTGAAATGTCGTCTACGGCAAGGCAAGGAAGGGCTATTTGGTGTATAAAGGCATTTCTGTCTATGTAGGTCTGAAAACTGGGAAGGAGGATACCCCTCTTCACCCTTTCGCTCTACCCCCTCCAGAAAATACTGGCATTTTCATGATTCTGTTTTTTCGGCCTATCTAAATGAATACAGTTCCTAATGTGCTGTAACTTAAAGATTTAAATAAAGGAGAATCTTGCATGCATTTTTAAAAATCCTCACCTGAGGATATGTTTATTGATTTTAGAGAGTGGAAGAGGGGGAGGAGGGAGAAACATCCATGTGAGAGGGAAACATCGATCGGTTGCCTCCCATATGTGCCCGGACTGGGGATTGAACCTTTTGGTGTACGGGACGATGCTCCAACCAGCTGAACCACCCAGCCAGGGCTTATATGCATATATATATATATATATATATATTTTTTTTTTAACACAACCTTTTCGTCTCATTAGATGTTTGGCTATTGCTATCACATATTATCTAGTTTAGGGAATAAGACTCTTATTTTCTTTAAAAAGAATTCTGAACAAAAATTGCAAAGTACTAAATTGTCATGAGAAGGACTAGAATTATATAGTTTGTGAAATCACCTCACAGAACATAGGATGTCGGAGAAGTAGTAAACGAGCGACATCTAAGGAGGAGATGATAGTTTGTTTTATAATAGAGTAAGTACTCGAGAGAGTAAACTTCTAGAGAAGGGACATATTTGATTACTTCCAAGGATTTTAATATTTGGAAGTTTGGCGCTAACACCATAAGGTGGTCTGAGAGACTGAATTTAGACTCCCAAAGTATTGTGCATGAACTGTAACATCTTTCAGTTTTCAGTTATTTGATGTTGAAGTATTAAATATTAAAATATAAAATAGCCAGTTACTAAATATTCAAGTTATTTAGACAAAGGCCTGTGGCAAGCGGGAACATGATTTTTGCCCAGTGTTCTGGAAGTCAAAGTGAGGGCATTTACTGAAGCTTAGGCAAATTGAGGGGTGTATTATGACTCTTTTCAGGTAGCCAGGTGTCTTACCGTCTAATAAGGATGTGCATGAATGATATTCCTAATGTCTTCGCCTATTATCTGATGAAACCACAGCCAGGGCAATAGCTTGGCACAGTCTTTAGCGAAGAAGACTCTGCTAGGTGTAGTTACAAACTGCAGGGTGAAGAGACAACAGGATGTAGATTAAGTGGGAGACCCTGTTGGGAGCAGGGAGGTCAGGCCTCAGGCCCCCAAATACATTGCCGCATATACTGTTACAGAACTTAGGGGGGAAAAAGAAACATTTTCAGATTTTTAAAAAATGTTATGTTGACACCAAAATCTAGTACAAATTAAAAATAAAAATAAATCTCATGAATTAAAAAATCTCCCCAAGTAGATTGATATAATTGAGATAGTGCATTAACCAAGAAAGATTTAATGCAGTAATTCAAGGATAGTTTAATAGTAGAAAATACATATTTTGTTAGATTAAAAGTTATAAGGAGAAAATCATAATCATCTCCCTGAGTACTGGACATGCATTTGATAAAATGTCATAAGCATTCTTTATATCAATCAAGAAATAGGGACACATAAATGGTCTCTTAACTTTGTGAAATAAATTTATCTCAGCCTCAGAGGCAACACCAGGACATCTGAGGGCATTCCCACTGAAATGAGGAAATAAACAAAGATGTATACTTATTATTTAACTTTATTCTGAGTGTCCTGTTCAATTCAAAGACAAAAGAAGGACATTAGGAGTATAAAAGTTCAAAATGAGGTGAAACTATCTGTTTGTAGATGAACTATGTAACTATATTTTATCAAATATTGTATATATCTAAGAGAATTATCCAAAAATTACTGCAAATAAAGTAATTTAGTAAGTTAGTGGGACACAGAGTTAACATACAGACATCAACAGACAAATCAAAGAAATAACCTCAATGATAATGTTAGCCAAAAGGATAAAATATCTGAAGATAAAATAAAAAGATATGTTGGGGAAGATTTTAAAAACTAAGAACACAAAAGTAGACTTGAACAAATGGAAAGGAGCACCATGTTCTTGGACAGACTCACCATCATAAAAGTATTCATTTTCCTTAAATCAACATGTAATTTAATTCAAGTTCTCATGAAAACACCATCAGATTTTTTTTAGAGCCAAATTGATTTTGAAATTTATATAAGAAAGTAAATAAACAAGAAGAGCTCAGAAAATACTGAAAAGCATTGTCATGATGGAGAGATAGAGAAGGAAACTTATCCCACTAGAACTTATAATATATTTAAAAGACTTTTTAAAAAGATTTTGTAATTAAACTAATGTGGGAATGGTGAGTAAATAGATAGATAAATGGAACATAATAGAAAATCCAGAAATGCACCCACATATACCCCAAAACTAGATAGGAATTACAGATGGCATTTCAGAGAATGCTAAGAAATGCACATTAAGACTATAATGAAATACACTTTTAAAGCCAACAAGCTGACAAAAATCCAAAATTTTCACAACACACCCAAAATTGCTGAGGATAATAGAAATTGATTGAATCCCTTGAATCCAATTTGCCAATGCTAATTCCAGTTACAAATGTATGTACCCTTTGACTCAGAGATTCCTTTTGGGGGGTTTTACCTAACAGATATGCATACATGTAAAGAGTGACGTGTGTATATATAAGGTTATTTACCGCAGCCTTGTTTTTCAGTGTTAGCCATAGGGGACCAGTTCAAGAGTTAGGAGAAAGCCCTGTACTGGAACTCAGTGCAGGAAAAAGAAACAAAATAAGAAAGGTCACTATGTATTGATGTGAAGGGTCTTCAAGATATTTGTCAAGTGCAAAACTTAGAAAAAAATATTTGTGAAGTAAAAATAAGCAAGGCACACAAGTGTATATAACATGCTACTTTGTGTAAAATAATAGAGGAAATCCATATTTGAGTTACTTTTGTATGCATAATCTCTAGAAGGATATAAAAGAAATAAGAAGCATGGAAGATATGGGAATTAGGCAGGAAATAGAGAAGAAAACTCTATACCTTTGTTATCTTTTTATTTTTGAACCATGTGATTTTTTTTCCTATTCAATATGTAAATAAATAAACAAGTGTATAGTCATATGGTGATATACTGTGTGTGTGTGTGTGTGTGTGTGTGTGTATGCTTTATACATACACACAAAGAATAAGGATGCTCTCTAGTTTTGATAGAGAAAAATCTCTAAGGGTGTTAAGTGACTAAAACGAGACATGGAATGCAATGTACAGTATTTTGCTTTTTGTCAAAAAAGAGGGAAATCTAAGGTGCTTTGCTTGGTTTTGCTGCATATGCATAAAGAAGCTCGGGAAGGGCACTCAAGGTGGTGAATGCTGTGATGTGCCCCCAGTTCCCCGCCAGATGCCCTTCAAAAACTTAAAGATTCCTTGCCTTCGCTGCTGAGAGGGCAGCTGGCAGATGGCTTTCTGCTGACAACCGCTGTGGAGACTGGTGGAGGCCGACAGCCTCGTTTCAGGAGAGTCACCTCACCAAAGGCCATGCCTGCCCCGGTCCTGGGTGGTCCTTTCCTAGGGAACGGTCAACCTGGGCCAGCTCCCAAGTTGGGTAACTCTGAATGGTCATCCTGGTTTCAGAAATTCCCTCCCTTCATGTCACATGGCAGTCTACCTCCCCTTCTGCTGTCCACTCCCTTTTATAGGAAGAGAACACTCCCACTAAACTTTCTTGCTAAGAGTCTGCTTCCTGGGGAACCCAAAGTGTAACAAGAAACCAAAATCGTGCTTTGAGTGGCTGGCTAAGGCTGGGCATGTGATGAATGGGGACAAAGTTGGAAAGGAGACTTTTCACTGTATGCCTTGTTATAATTTAAAAAAAAAATTTGAGCCATGTAGATATATTCTGTATTTAATTCATAAATAAAAAATTTAAAATTAACTTAATATACCAATGATATTTTATGCCTTTCCATATGCATTTTTCAAAAACGTCTTTTATATTTTAATTTAGAAGATTTTTTTAATCCAAATACTGTGCCCCACCGCACTCTAAACATGCTTTTCTTTTCTGTTTGTTTTTGTTTAAGACACTCGGAGAGGCACCTTGACCTCCTCACAATGGAAATGAGGAAGCCGCCCGACGGCGGATGGGGCTGGGTGATTGTGCTTGCATCCTTCTTCACTCAGTTTCTGTGCTACGGGTCCCCGGTGGCTGTCGGGGTCTTGTACATAGAATGGCTGGATGCCTTTGGTGAAGGAAAAGGGAAAACAGCCTGGGTCGGATCCCTCGCAAGTGGAGTCGGCTTGCTTGCAAGTAAGTGGATACATTTATGCTTCTCCTCATTCATTCGTCATCTGATTATGTTTGTTGCATCCTAACACTGTGCAAAGCATAGTAAGCTGTTTGTTTTTAAAGCATAACACCTATTCTCTTGCCTTCATTGAGATTATAGAACCACTCTCTCACTGTAATAAATGGAAAATATAGAAATTGCATAAGATATTCATTCATTCATTCATTCATTTCTTTATCTATTTGTTTGCTACTATATGCAAGGCAGTGTGCTAGACGCCGAATATGAAAATATGGACAGCAAACACATTGTTTTGGTCCTTAAGAGGCTCACAGTCCAGTGAGAGACACACTTTCATGAGTGAGAACGATACAGGGAAAGAGCGTAGTGATTCAGGTATGTCCAGTGAATGCTGGGATCACAGGACCACATGATACACAGCAGTCCTGTAAGAAATTCTTACATGGTTCATAATTACGTCTCTCCACTTCAGATACCCTGTGATCAAATCACATGTCCTACATTTGTGTCACTTTACAAGAAAAATTTTACACGGCAAAGGGTAATCCCTTCTCACAATGATGATGCTATTAAGGATTTTAATATAGTGTTATTTATAAGATATATGAGATATGTTTTGTGTGACCTTCATATAATGTCTCTAAAAGTAATATGCTTGACAAATGTTTCCATCTTATGTAATGGTGATTCCTATCACTTTACAGAGAACAGCAGAGAGGTTTTCATTTTCATTTTAAGACTTAAAATCATACTTCAATTTCTGGAGTAATACTTTCAACTCTGTGGTAATATTTAGTGACCATCACTGTAATTGTTGGCACAATTTACAGGTGTGCTAAAACGGTGATCTAGGTTCGGTCATTGGCCTTGGGGTCTCTTTCTTCCTCTGCTCTGGACGTGACATGATTTGTGGTGCAAACCACAATCTCTGTGCTTAGGGAGAAAGTAAGGACATTGAATGTGGAGATTTGTAAGGTGCTTTTCAGCTCTAAAATAACTTCATGAAAAAAATGAATTAGCCATTCCTTTTTTAAAATGTTGTCTTTCCCGAGTCTTTAAGGGGACTTCTTAAAACAAAGCAAAACAAAACAAAACAAAAACAGTTACTTCCAGTTGATGCTTTACACCATGGTTGTGCATGATCTCATCTGAAAGGGTTTTTCAAAATGTGAATTGTTTGTAAAATTGAAAAGTACAAGTGGATGATAATTGACATGTTAATAAAGGGGGTTGAAAGTATTGATTTTGAGAAAATGATCTAATGTGAAGGGGAGAGAATGTTTTTAATGTTCTTCAGTTGGTCATCGTTTCTATCAGCAAATAAGTTAAACAGAAATGTAAATATGTGAATGGTCAGAGCTGATGCTGATACTGAAAACCGAATTGCAGCTCTATACTTTCTTTAAGTTCACTCAGTCTCAAGGGCCAGGAACAGTCCCCTTTTCTTGCAGGTAAGATCTGCTGCATAATTTGCAGGCCCCAGTGCAAAAAAAGAAAAAGAAAAGCAGGGCCCCTTGTTAAAAAAAATTAAGAATTCAAGACAGCAACAGAACAGTTAGATCATGGAGTGTGTGGCCCTGCTGAGGGCCAAGCCCTGTGCAGTTGCACAGACCACAGCCCCGTGAAGCCAGCCAGCCCCGCCTGAGGTTAGACGGATAGAGCCTCCCACCGAAGTTCAGGGGAGACAAGTACTGGGAGGTGGGGAGCGTTGGTCTTAAGTCAAAGATGAAGTCAACTCCTGGCTGTACCTCTATTTAGCTGAGGGAACTTGTGCAAATCACTTAACTTTCATGCCATCAGCTAGATGAGGAGGCACTTGGGCCAGCTAATGAAAGCTTTTGAAGATGAGCACGGAATTAGGAGACCAAAGGGTTCAAGAATGAGGAAGCGGCGAGAAACGGAAAGCTACCACTTGTGTGTGTGTGTGCCCTTGGTTGGTGTCCACCCAACAGCTGTGGTGTTGGCTCCTCTCGGCTCTTCATTAGTGTAAATTAGGACAAATGTAGTGTTAGCAAGAGGTGTCTACAACTGTGTGAGTCACATTAGCCCTTTACTTTGTTGAAAACTTTGTTCTACAGAGAAACAAACAGATTAATACCTTGGAAATGGGAAAAGTCTATCCTGTGTTGGTGACTCAGATGGTTATCAGTGGTTCTTAACCAGGGGGATAACTAGAATCATCTCTAGAGAAATTTCAGCATATAATCACCTGGATTTGATCCTTAGGCATTGCATAGGCAGTCAGTCTTTGATCGGGCCCAGATATGGGAATTTTTTTAAATCCCCAAAAGTGATTTCAATTGGGAAATATGACTGGTTTAAGCCCCCTCTATTTAGATTTTAGCATTTGCTTTTTGATAATTCCTGGTTGTGTGATTTGCTCGGACTTCTTTGCAAAGGGAATTACTGTGTGTTTCCGCTTGGGTGTGGCATTGTTTATACCATGTCAATCATAGGAAATAAATGGCACCCAACAGTCCTTTTTCTGGTGGGGCTATGCTGAAAAATACGTGTAAACGGACATCTTTACGTCCTTTTTGGTAAAAGATAATGTATACATGTGTATACATATGTATACATATTTATACATCTTTTTGATAAAAGATGGGCCTTGTATATAAGTGTAAAATATATACAGTTGCTCTTAAAGTCAGGTGTGTGTATGCATTACTTGAGCTTGTCTAAAAAGCCGATCTGCTACCCATCCGTGAGTGGTGTGGCAATGCGGATGGGCCCAGGAGTCTTCTTTTAACTAGTTCCCCAGTGATTCTAATGCAAGCAGGCCAAACCATGTCTAAGAAAAATGAGTTATTTTCTTTCCTCAGTTTTGTCCAGGGAAGGCATGGTAGCTGCCATCTTTGACTAGTTCTGTGATGTGACCTATGGAACTTTATATTTGAGCAAGGCCCAGCAGAATAATTACAATTGACAAGCAGCATACAAATTCTGTTTTTCCTGTACTTGCCCCTTAAGTTCACTAAGTGCCCCTTGCGTGCCTGGCTCCATCAGCCACTTTCACTTTCTTGATCTTAGTTGGTCCTGAAAACAGTGCACTGAGGTGGGCATTATTGTCCTCAAGGGTTAGTGACCTACTCAATCAGAAGCAAGTTCTCTAAGAGGAAGTGGCATCTGAGTCCCAGTTTTTCTAACCTATTAAGCCTGTTTCTTCATCTTTAAATTGGAGATAATAAAAGTACTTACCTTATATGATTGCGGTGTAGAACAATTGAGATGCTACTTGGCATATGGTAAGTGCCCAACAAACATTGGTTATTAGAGGACCAGAATCACTCACAAATAAAATTACTTTTCTAAACGGTGCTAAAGAATCTACAAACGAAAGAATCCCTTCAGGATGAAAGACAAAGGCATTTCTAGGGGAGTGGGCAGGAGGGAGAGCTGGAATTTTGTCAAGATTGTGTCTAAATATCTGGAATTTAAAGGCCTAACACTTGTCTCTGACAAACGTAGAGTTGGACTGCAGCTAAGGGTAGCATATTAGAACTCTGAAAAAGCATGCAATTCTTAACTTTGCATTCTTCATTATCTTAATGCCTTTTCTTTGAAACTTGAGTAATTAAGGAGAATATACTTCTTCCTCTGGCCTAAATTGTTGGCACAGATGATCCTTGGGATGCATAAAGCTGAGTATCAGGCAGCCTGCTTTTCTGGGTTTTATATCAAGAACAAGCTCACCGTCATTATATCCACGAATACAGTCTCCTCTCCTCTGTGCTAGGGATGCGACAGTAGGAGGCGTCATCTGCTTTTTAAGGAATTTGTCGTCTCAGGGAAGAGACAGAAAAAATAGTTACTGATCATTTGAGACATCCCAAACACCAAGGAGAATTTCAAGGACAAGACAGTTTTCGGAGTTTTGTAGAGCTAGGTGGGACACGTGGGAGGATGGGCTGTGTGAGGTGGACGGTCCTGGAGAGGGCAGGCCACGCAGGGTCCTGGTGGGCAAAGGCCCACACTCTGCACCACTGACGGCGCATTCTGGTGGAGGCAGTTTGTCTGGAGTGGGAGAGATGGTGACTGATGGGAGGTGTGACGGTCAGTGTCAACGTGGCTAGGCAACATTCCCAGTTATTCAAACACTAATGTAGGTATTGCTGTGAAGGTGTTTGTAGGTGTGCTCAAACTCCACAATCAGTTGACTTCAAGAAATGACAGTTATCCTACATAATCTGGGTGGACCCAATTCAATATGTAGAAAGGACGACAAAGAAGAGATGAACTTTTCCAGAAGAAGAAATTCTGCATGTGGGCTGTACCTTCAGCCTGTGCCAGTGAGTTCTGATCTGCCTTTGCTCGCATCTTGTGCTGTGGATGTGGTACTTGCCTAGCCAGATCCCACAATCGCATAAGCCAGTTCCTTGTCATAAGTCTCTTAATAGATGTATGTCTTCTTCTGGTTCTGTTTCCCTGGCTAAAACCTGAATAATACAGAAGGCATGAAAGGTAACTGAACTAGTTCAAGAAGGGTGGGACCGTTTTTCAGGAAACAGAGTTGCTGAAACTTCAAGATCTTTTGTTTCTCCAAAAGGCCCTCAAATTGCTGAGTCAATAAATCTATCCCTAGGTTAATCTGGTGAGTCAGCATGGCCAGCAGGCTTGCTGAATGAGCTGTGAGTGCTGGCAGAGCTGACTGTGATCATATCTGTATGATTTTACTTCCAAGCACTGTTACCTCTTTCGAGAAGGACTGAAAGTCTGCCTCCTACAAGGATTCTGTTCCAGTGGCCAGTTCCCAGTGTGCTTAGGCAGTTCCAGGATTGGTGAGATGTATGGCAGGTTTTAGTTAAGCTTTTCTACATCCTTACAGAATGCTGCTCAATCAGCCAACAAGCAAGGCAGACAGTACTATACGTGGAATCAAGGATTCAAGTGGACGAGGCTCATTAGTGCCTTTCTCTTCCTCAGGGAGATGATGGATTTAAAATTCCTGGTCTCAGGGAGGAAGGACTGAGGGACCTGCTCTTTGTTTGGGCTGCCTGCACTATAGGTGAAGGGGTGGGACTCTCGTGGGCCCACTTTACTCTGCTAGGAAATCCTTGTTCCACTGGAGTCACACAGCCTGGTTCCTGCTGTACTTTATTTTTTACCACGTCATCAGCCTACTTACAACCTCAGTGCAGCAGGCCTGGCCTTCCTAACACTTTTGAGACTTTGAAACTTCTTGGAAGACAGAAGGGCATAGAAGTTAATTTACTCCACAAAGGGAATCATTTCTTTCCCATAGCTGTCTAAGAATAATTACGGATTGGGAAACCACATTAGGTTTCTGTTCCCTCCATTAGCATACATTTTCACCCCTTTTGTGGCCATAATCCTATTTCATAGCCCAGTTCAAGGCTCAGTTCCTTAGTGCATGGTGATCTCCCTTTTCTGAAATCCAGAAACACACAATCTGGACCTTTCTTTTGGTGTTTATTGCCATGTCATTAGGTTTTAATACATGTTTGTTTTGCCTTCTGGTTTAAGTCCTGGATTAGACAAAGGATGTCAGGTTTTCCTGTTGCATTCCAGTATATTAATAACAGACAATCAGAAGGATAAATGAAGAAAACAATCCCATTCACAATTGTGTCAAAGAGAATAAAATACCTAGAAAGAAACTTAACCATGGAGAGAAAAGACCTCTGCTCTGAAAACTATAAGACATTGAAGAAATTGAAGATGAAACAAATAAATGAAAGGATATACCATGCTCATGGATAGAAAAATTAATATTGTTAAAAAGACCATACAACCCAAAGCAATTTAAAGACTCAGTGCACTCCTTATCAAACTACCAATGTTGTTCTTCTCAGAACTAGAATAACCCTAAAATGTATGTGGAACCACAAAAGATGTGGAATAGCCACAGCAATCTTGAGAAAGAAGAACAAAATTGGAGCTATCATGCTCCCTGATCTTAAACTATACTATAAAGTTATAACAGTCAAAATAGTATGATACTGGCATAAAAACAGACACATTGATTAATGGAACAGAATAGAGAGCCCAGAAATAAACCCTTGCTTATGTGGTCAACTAACCTACGACAAAGGAGGTAAAAATATAAACTGGAGTAATGACAGTCTCTTCAACAAGTGGTGTTGGGAAACCTGGACTGGTACATGCAAAAAAAAACACTACCACCACCAAAAAACAAAAAGACAGTACCATTCTCTTACACCATATACAAAAATAAGCTCAAAAATGGGTTAAAGACTTAAATGTAAGGCTTGAAAGGATAAAACTCCTAGAAGAAAATAGGAAGTAAACTATTAACTGTCTGAGTAATATCTTTTTGGAAATGTCCCCTTAAGCAAGGGAAGCAAAAGAAAAAAATAAACAAATGGGACTACATCAAACTGAAAAGCCTATATACAGTGAAGGAAACCTTACTGATTGGGGGAGTATATTCATAAATGTCATATATCTGATAAGGCATTGGTATCCAAAATATATAATAAACTCATACAACTCAATAACAAAAAAGTAAACAGTCTGATCAAAAAATGGGCAAAGGACATGAAAAGAAATTTCTCCAAAGAAGACATACAGATGGCCAACAGACATACGAAAAGATGCTCAAAATCACTAATCAGAGACAGCTGATCAAAACTACAATGGAATACCACCTCACACCAGTCAGAATGGCTATTATCACCAAATAATTGCGTTAGAGAGGATATAGAGAAAAGGGAACGCTCATGCACTGTTGCTCAGACTGAAAACTCGTGCAGACCCTGTGGAAAACAGTACGGAGATTCCTCAAAAACTAAAATGTGATATATCATACTGCCCAGAAATTCCACATGAGGGTATTTATCCAAAGAAAATGAGAACAGTAATTCAAAAAGATATATGCACCCCTATGTTGATTACAACATTATTTATAATAGCCAAGATATGGAAGCAAACCAGATGTCCATTGATAGATGACTGGATAAAGAAGATGTGATAGATATATTTAATGGAATATTATGCAGCAATGAAGAATGAACTTTTGCCATTTATGACAACATGGATGGACCTAGAGCATATTTGATAAGTGAAATAAGTCAGGCAAAGACAAATACCATATGGTTTCACTTACACGTGGAATCTCAAAGCAAAACAAAATAAATAAACAAAACAAGAAGAGTCTCGTAGACCAAGCCCAAAGGGATGGTTACCAGAAGAGAGTGGGTGGGGGGGATGGGGGGAAAGGGGAAGGGGAGAATAGTCAACAATATTGTGATAAGTTTACACAGTGACAGATGATTACTAGGCTTAGTGAGGTGATCATATTTTAAGATTTCAAAATGTTGAATCACTGTACTGTACACTTGAAACTAATATAACCAATATATGATTGTATACCAACTATACCTAAATAAAAAGAAATTTTAAAAAATGATGTTAGCTTTTCTCTAAGTAAGCAGCAGGTGGCAGTGTGAAAATAGAGAATTTTTTAAAAGCAGTTTTCAATTCGCTGTTTTCATTTGCCAAAGAATTTCTACTCAGTTTTTCCTCAAGCTTAACTTTTTTCAAAGATGCATATAACAGGCAAAAATGCTTTAAGAACTTATTAGATAATTGATCATAAATTATGTATTTTATAAAACAATGGGTTTGGTTGTACATGGCATGGAAATTATTACCCTTCATCCCCACCTCCAGCTTCCCAAAGTGTAGATTTCCTTGTGGAGTTAATAATATGCACTAAGGAGCATAGATTTGAAGTCTTACTTTTAGGATGAAGCTGGAAACTTTTCAAGTATGCCAGTAATAATCTCCGTGTTTTATTCCATTGTGCTGGTTAAATCTCTAAACACCAACTCTCGATGCTAGTGGAATTTGGTAAACAACAGAGAAGGGTCATGCCTTTATGGTGTGAGACAACCAGTTAGGAGATTTGAATCTAAAATAATTTCTGTCTTTGAAGTATCTAAGTTATTTCTCACTGGGTATACAGACAGCTCAACGATTGGAAAAGTTTGGTATTTCAGATATATTTTTCCTTTAAGACACTGGCACAGCATATTCCCGTTTGTCATACAGTACATGAGTGCACTCTTCTGCACTGACTCGCACTAGAAAGGACCTGAAATGCAGGGGCCAGTGTGTGCCCAGGGAGGAAAGTGAGCGAGCCGCGGGCACAGAGAGCTATCTGCTGTCTCAGTGATCGTAACCTGCTCTTCAGTGTGCTCTTAAGGGATTCTCTGGTGTAGTAGATCCCCCGTATCTGCGGTGGACACGTTCCAAGACTCCCACTCGATGCCTGAAACCGCAGACAGCATCAAGCCCTATTTATACTGTGTTTCTTCTATACATGCATAGCTATGATGAAGTTTAGTTTACAAATTAGGCACATTAAAAGATAATAATAAAATAGAGCAATTATAACAATATACTGTAATAATAGTTACACGGACAGCTTTGGGTCATTATCGCATACACAGGGTTACTTGAACACAAGAACTACGACACTGAGTCAGCGATCTGATAACCAAAATGGCTCCTGAGTGCCTACTATGTGTGCTAATGGGGTGTGTGCACCCTGGAAGCCCTGGACAAAGGGCTGGTTCAGATCCTCAGCGGGACAAAGCGGGGTGGGGAGAGATTTCACTGTTACTCAGAACGGCATACAATTGAACATGTATGAATTGTTTATTTCTGGAATTTTCCATTTAATGTTTTCAGACCACGGTTGACTGAGGGTAACCGAAACTGTGGGAAGGGAAACTGTGCAGGAGGGTGACTGTAGTCATTGGCGAGGATGCTGGGCTTGGGCTCGTTGCATGCTGGCTCTGCCACCTACCGTGAGACTAGGGGCCCATTGCATCGTTTCTGCACTGGAGATTTCTTAAAACACTTTTTAAATTGAAGTGAAAAGAAAGAAATATCCATAGAAGAGTATGTATATCATGAGAGTATATAGCCCAATGAAATGCTCACAAACCGAATACGCCCGTGAAACGAGCGCCTCTGCGTCAGGAAGCAGAGCGCTCACAGGGCCTGGAAGTGGGGCCGTCCTCCTGGTTATGACGCCTCCCCTCCTGCCACACACAACCACTGTCCTGACCTCCAGCCGTGGGTTAGTATTGTCTTTGGGGGGTACTTTTTATAATGGTAATTACAGGATGTGCGCTTCTTTGTGTTTGGTGTCCTTCACGCCACAGTGTTTGTGAGATATGTCTGTGTTGCTCTGTGTGGCGGTAGGCCATTCCCTCTCGTTGCTGTGCAGTAATCCATACCAAATTTGCTTAGGCACTCCACTGCTGATGAGCCCCCGGGTGTCTCAGTTGTGGTTACTGTGGATAACCAGGCCCCTGGGGGTCTGCTATGAGCACTTATGTATATAACTTTTGAGGTAGGCATTTCTATTGGGTCCATATCTTGGTTTCTATTTGGCATGTACATAGAAATGGAACTTCTGGGTTATGCACTGTGCCGTGTTCAGCTTTAGGAGGTAATGCCAGCAGTTTTTAAGAGTTCTTATTGTTCCACATTCTTGCTAACACTATTGTCTGTTGTTAGCCATCTGGCGAGTGTGGTTATTGTGCTTTCTAAAAATTAGAGGTAATAATTTGTACCTTATCATTGAAAGGTATTTTTCAATTCAATTAAGGTATGTTTTTCTTTGGTTCCAAATCCTGAGCTCTTTCTTCTATGCTAGGCTTGGACAACTTCTCTGAGCTTTAGTTACCTTCCATGTAAATGAGACTATTGGGCTAAAACCCTTAATATCCTTTTACTTCTAATATGCTAAGCTCTGTAGTCCTGGGTGCTTTCCAGGTACAGTGCTAGTGGGAAGGAATTTCAGTAGCACTTAAATGCTGTTACATGAGAAGTTGCCCACCTGTGCATAGAACAAGTCCTGGCAATGGTCACTTTTGCCTGTCAATCAACAGAGTGCTTCCATCCCCCGATTCCAGGTTATATATGGAATGTAGGTACAGACAGACCTATACCTGTATGAATAGGGTGCTTTTCCATTTGGCCCCACCTTCCAGAATATTCTCTAGGAGGAGAATAACTACCTCACCCCCACCTCTTCCCTCTATAATAACAGGGTTGCTATTGTTTGTATTCAGTCAATCAACACATCTATTTTCATCACCAACAATATAACTGGCCTCGTGCTGAAGAGGAGCTCTGGGATGGGAAGCATGATGGGACAGGCAGGAGACAAAAATCCTCAGAATATGAGGGTTAAGACCATGGGCTCAGGAGTCAGACCAACCGGGATTTTACTCTGCGGTTGTTCTGGCGGCCGCTGCCGCTGCCACTCACATCACTGAAGACTGAGTGCTGATTGGGCAGTTACTCGTGCCAGGCCTTGTGATCAGCTTCACATCTGTGCTCTCACGTGTCTTCACAGTAACACTAGGAGGGGGCTGCTAATATTAATTCGATTTTCAGATGAAGAAACTGAGGCATAGAGATCAAATAAGTTGCCTGAGATCAAAGAGCCAGAAAGGAGTAGAGCTCAAGTTTGAAGAAAGTTGCCTCCAGAATCCCCATTTCTTAACTATGTGATCTGACCATCCTGAAATCTTAATTTCCTTAACAAACAAAATGAGGATAACAATGGTATCTACCTCTCAGGGTTGAGGTAAGGTTAAAATGAGATGAGGTTGCTTATGTGAAGTACTCACACAGTGTCCAGCACATAGTAAATGCACAGATGTTTATTATTATTTTAGTGTTGTTACTTTAAGATGGAAATCATTTTAAGCTTATGACGAGATGAATAATATGATTGTGGAAAGGAAAGTGCTGTAATAAGTGAAGATTTCCTTTATTTTTTTAGGTCCCATCTGCAGCCTCTGTGTCTCGTCTTTTGGAGCCAGACCTGTGACGATCTTCAGTGGCTTCATGGTGGCCGGGGGCCTCATGCTGAGCGGTTTTGCCCCTAATATCTACTTTCTGTTTTTTTCCTATGGCATCATTGTAGGTAAGAAACCTGATCACTGTAACTTTTCTAAGCTTCAAGAGTTAATCCTAGTTTTACCAATGTGAGCTTCGTTATTTAGTTAATAGAAGTTTAGTGAAGATGTTCGTTCAGTCACAATTTATTTCCGGTGGCCACTTCACCAAAAATTGTTGCTTTGGCAAACTGTCTGCCAGTGCTTCAAAATATTTGTAAGGAGAAGTGTGTTTTAACAGCGCACATGACATTTTCTCTCCAGGAGCAGGAAGGTTTTTCATTTCAGTTCTTGTCTCTAAAGCACACGAAAGGGCAGAAGAGCGGGGAGAGTATGGGACTTGCCTGTGACTGACGTCTGTCCCTTCTCACTGACTTAGGAAGTGGTCCCTTTCATACTGGCCAGGTAGGCAGGGCCTGCTGAGCTTTTTGTGTTCTAAACATCCTGCTGCTTTACACCCTCTGTCTCCAGGACCCTGGTCATAAAGCACATCTTTTTTTTTTTTTCAATAAGGCAGGATTGAAGAAAATTGAGTGGTGGGGGGATCAACGATGATCTTGGTTAAAGGAGAGGAAGAGTAGAGTTTTGGGGGGAAGGTGGGGGCATGCTTTTGTGTTGCGCTATACTAATTGTATCCGATGTTAACCGTCACCAGACTCCGTGTTTGCAGGAGCTGCTGGTGGGGAATTTGAAAAAGACTCCATCTTTGAAGTTATTTCTTAATGTCTGAAAGAACCTAATTTGTTGACTACTAATAGTCCTCTCTTTCACTTGTGACTATTTCCCCAATAACAAATAATAGGAAAAATAGTAGCTAATATTCACTGAGTACTTACTGTGTGCCAGGGTCTGCGCTAAGTGCTTTATCTGATCTCATTTAAACGTTACAAAACCTGTTGTGCAGGGAAGGAGGGTGAAGCCCCGTGGAGTGCTATAACCAACTAAAGCAACATAGGGAAGACATGCGGGGTCGGATCCTCTCCGTCTGGCACCACATTCTGACTGTTTTACATTTCTGTAATTGGTTTCAGTGCTTTTAGAACTCAAAGTTTATTTTAAATTCAACTACATGCCCCAATACTACTCAGATAGTAATCTAAATAAGCAGGTCACTTGTTAGTTCTTTGAGAGCATGTAGTGTATATTTAATATTTTATATTCACTATAGAGCTTAATACAATTTTGAACCTATAGCTACAAATACACTGAATAATCATTTTTCATTCTTGTCTAAAATAATAAAAATAAAAATGTAGATATCTGTGTTTATGCATGAATGATATTATTCCTTTCAAACATAGGACAAAAAGACAAAGTATTTCTTTTAGGACAAAATTCCTTTTAGGATTATTCTTTTTATATGGAAAATCGAATCATTATGCCATTGGTATGATTTGGGTATTTTCACCAAACTCTGGACCAACCATTTAAAATTTCACAGGGGTTTACTTACTCCTGGTTTCTAGAGAAGGCCTTTCTAGAGTACACATCCCAAGTTCTCACTGACCCAGGAAGTAAAGAAAAGTGAGTGATGGCGTCACATTTGCATAACTTAGAGATAAAAAATGAGTTTTTAAAAAGAAAAATATTAGCTTATGCTGTCTTAAGACTTATATACATTTGATTGTATCTGAAGATATCTAATAACAGAAAAAGAAAAAGGCAAAATTAACTAACTAATTCCCAAAATCAAATTTCAAAATATCTGTAGCAATGGAGAGAGCTATACCAACTTGTGAAATAGATTTTGATTTGGCTCATGTTGTTGGAACCTTTCAATAGCTAACCCTGTCCCGCTTCCCTATGAATACATGGTCTTTGATGAACTGGATACTGGTCTTGATTTACTCTTTTGGCTGCTGGTGGTGGTGATGATGGGCTTCCAGAGCTTCCACTGGGCTTTCTGCACTGTGGTAACGCTTACTCTGCTGTCCAAGGAACAGTATGTAGGGGGTTATGCTAACATGTATGTGTGTCCCAATTAAATACCAACAACTGGAGGAAATGACTGTTGGGCGGGTGCATGGACTCGGCAGGCCGACTGTGAGCCAGACCTGGTTCATGATCCCCCGTTAATGACCTGGGCACCCCCTACATGACCCCACTATAAGGAAAGACCATGCAAATGCTTCAGGTTCCTAGTTAACAATGTCAGCTGTACCCAGTGTCCAACGATGCTTAAAACGTATCCTGCTTACCCCAGTGTACTGTTACCTAAATACCGCTATTCAGGGTAAAGGTTCAGGGTATCATTATCTACTTGTCACATGTTTGTTTCAATGCCCTTCCTCCTGGAATCCTAGCCTTCCCTATAGTTAACGGGTTCTGGGTCATGAAACAGGCTTAGGTCTGGAGAATATATATTACTCTGATTTGGCAGTAGTTTTGACTTCATGCAACTAGGAGGAAATTGTCAATTCATGGAGAGACCAGTGGGCTTTGGGTCAGGATGTATAGGTTCTGTGAGCTTGAGCAAGCACCTTGATTTCCACAAGTGACTGTCCCCTCATCTGTGAAGGCAGACTTAGCATCCTATCCCATATAGGTCCTGTGGGGACTACATGAAGTCAAGCAAAATATAGATAAACATAAAATAAAGATTTGAGCTGTATTTCAAGTAATAAAAAAAACTCACTGTGGTCATTATTGGGGCCCAACAAGGTATTCCTTGCTAGCAGATTATTAATACTCTTTCCATGGTTGACTTCTTTGTGGTTTTATTTCATCAGTAGGCTTGAAATTTAGGCCTCATAGAATATTTGTGGGATAAATAAATGGAATGATAATGAATAATGACACTTCCATTCTGTCACCATTTGAAGTACAGTACCTGGTTGAAAAGGAAGTGACAGGAAATTATTACACAGTCTAAACTCATTCTCCTTTCTGCATTATGAGTTCTTTAGGGGAAAAACCCCCACAAAGATTCAGTTTAATGATAACATTCACTGAGCAGCACCTCTGTGCAGAACTGAATTCTAAGCATTTCCCTTGGTCAGGAATGAATTGAATGGGGCTTGTAAGGTGGACAGAATGGCATAGGGAAGGGGCAAGCACTGGCAGGCAGACCATGTGGGTTAAGGTTATTGGATCCACTTGCCAGCTGTGTGACTCCAGACAAGTTACTTACCATGTTTTTTGGGCCATAAGACGCACCCAGGTTTCAGAGGAGGAAAATAGGAAAAACAATTTTTGAAGCAAAAAATGTGGTAAAATATTTAATAACATAAATAACATTCAGACTATAATTCAGCTACATTCAGACTATAAAATGCACCCTCATTATCCTCCCAAATTTGAGGGGAAAAAGTGAATCTTATAGTCCAAAAAATACAGTATCTTGTTTTCTCATTTTTAAAATTGAACAAATAATAGCATCCAACCTATAGGGTTTTATGGATTGATGAGAGAATGCAATAAATATTAGCTAACCTAACCATTTTTATTAGTTCTGTGACTTTGGAAACTTACTTAATTTCTCTGGTTTCTATTTTTATTTTTTAATAAACGGGGCTAATATGAGTTGAGAGATATTGTGACTATTCACAAGATAATGGATATAGGGAAGCATGCAGAGGTATTTAAAGCATACTTGTTCTCTTCTCCCTAAATTTTTTCTTACCTCTTAGTTCAAGACCACAGCAGCCGTTTTTTCCTACTAAAGGAGCTTGATTGAATCAGAAGTATTTATCTAACAGATCAAAGTGTATAGAAAAATAAAGTTATATATTATATTTAACTATGACACAAAAATCAAAAGAATACTGAAGTGTGTTAATTGGCATACTTTTGTTTTGCCATTTAATCGATATTTTAAAAAATACATCTTGAATATATGATGTTATCTTGTTCAGTTTTTGTAGCTAAAATGAATGGGAGCTTGCCAGTCTTTTAAGTGACTATAAACCATGCTTCCAAACTTGGTTTCAGGCTCCTGTCTTCTCAATAACTTTTCCAATCAGAGGAAGAAAGTGCGGTGGGAGGCTGGAGCTGGGGTGGGAAGAGGGGGTGCGGGAAACGTGCCCCTAATGAATTGCTCAAGCGCCTTCCCAGTAATTTCTCTTTGCTTTTCTGAAAAGCACGACTCAATATAAATTTCTTTCGTTCTCTTCCTTTATAATATTGTACTGTTTCCATAATACTCTCTTCTTGATTTTTGGAAAAATTTAATTTTTTCCCCCTTCCTTTTCTTAGTAAGAGCTGCATAGGCCATTGAGCTTGGGGAGGGCAGAGCCACATTCATAGGAAATGTGGTGATTCTCCTACTCTAGTAGAAGAATGAGATAAAGGTTATTTCCTATATATTTACTTCAGCAATTAAAGTTTTATAAGCCTTTTTTTCTGGTTTTTAATGGTTATATCA
>PVJI01009872.1:0-63181 GCA_004026765.1 Micronycteris hirsuta | reverse complement strand
TATTCTCTGGGCAAAAGAAGCAATGATCATGTGACCATAGCATTACTTATACATCACATAGAAGAAAACCTTTCATCATAGGCAAAAGAACTTCTGTTCCTTTGTACAGATTGAATTAAACTATGGCTCTTTTTCATTTTCATTTATATTGTCTATTTTCCAATACATTTGCACATTTAAACATACAGTATGCTCTATTTAATTCGCACTTGACATCTAAATGCCTCAATTGAACCTCAAAAGAAAATTCTAGAAAGGGCACAATTTACTACCAAATTATGCAGAAATAGCCATTTCTTTATTGACAGTACGGCCTTCTTTTCTGGCAGACATGACCCTTTTCCGTAACGCAAGGACAGCTAGGATCGCCCTGGAGCGATTTCTGGGTGAGGCTTTGAGCCGTCACGTGGCCTGGGTGGGCCTGCAGGGCAGTGCAATCTGTCTTCTGGTCAGAAACACCGAGTTAATGCTTAGCTCCCAGTTCTGAGCTTCTCTAGTAATTCTTGAACAAGCCTGGGTTGGGGAGTCTGGGGATTCTGTAAGCACTGGTTTAAAAAAAATTAATTACGCGTTGTCATGATATAAAGATTCTTTCAACGGTCAGGCTACTCTATCTGTGAAGACACACAGGGACTGACTCCTACGTGATGGATAAAGTGGATGTGAGTTTTCCTGTTGTAAATGAGTTAGGTAATGACACTGGGGAAGTCATAAATATCTGTGAATAAGTAATAACGTGACGTTCTGGAAGTACTTCCAGCAAATCAATTTGGCTTGAATCTCATCCATCTCCTAGAAACCTCCTATCCAATCAGCCTAATTCTATGGAATAATTCTTCTTAATTTCTTTCATGTCCTTTGTTTTCTTGGTTTCCCCACCCCTATTGAGTTCAAATCCTCATCATATCAAGCCTGGATTATTTCAACAGCCTCCTCATTGGTCATCTGTCTCCAGTATCTCCCTGCCTCTCATTGATTTTCCACACCGCCCCCAGGCTTGGGCTTGGTGTTTCCTCACACACCACTTTCTACCTGCTCTGTCTCCGTTCAGAAATCTCTGACTCTTTCCCGTTGCTGTCTGCGTGAAGTCTAGATCCACAGTCTGAAGGTTGATGTCCTTCAGGTTCCAGCCCATCTGTTCAATCTTCTGTCCCCTCATTGCTCAAGGCACCAGCCAGATGGAGGTGCTCCCTGTGTCTCCCCCGGGCCTCTGTCCATTGGTCCACATGGCCACCTCCACCTGGCTCATCCCAAGAAGGCCTTCCCTCTCTTTTCTACTTCTTCACATCCAAACTTTCTATTAGGGCTCCACTCATTAAAGTTTCCTCCAATCTCTCCAGCCCATCCTGGGCTAATTGAGTTGTATTCCTGTATTACAAATTTTATTTCAATAGAAGTTTCCTGACAATGCAGGGTAACGACTCAAAGGAGAAAAATAACAATTGGGGAATTTCAGGTACAAAGGCCTATGGGACAGGAGCTACTTTGGGGTCAGAAAGCTACATAAATGGCCACATGCTCATCCCTGGTTCTGTGTCCCAACTGCCTCTATCCTAGAAAGGCGGCAAGGCCTCTTGCGCTGGCTCTTGCAATTAACCCACAGCCATGAGGCCCCGCCCCTGCCCCACTGAGTAAGGTTTGTGTCCACGCTTGCACTCTCCTTTATGTTCCATTGGATAATTTTAAACTATCTCGTATTCTCTACTTGTCTTGAGGCAAAGAAATAAGTATGAGATGTGAGCAGATCAAAAAAAGAGGTGTTTTTATTTAATTCTCTTCTAATGTATTAACAAAAATTAATATCCATTGTAGATATTTCAACCAGGGAATCGGTTCATGAGTTGTAGAGATATTCACATCTGTACTCACCCACAACCACTGCTAAGGCTGAAGGAACAACAGAGGAAGTGATATAACCAGTCCACAAACCAGGGCCATCAGGCAGGGGCTGCCCAGGGGGAGCTGGGGCCATGAAGCATTTCACACACACGAACACATGTAATGCTGTGTGATGGTCCCTGGCCTGTGCATGAAGCATTCAGGAGACCACAGTGAAAACACGGGAGCACCACGGGATATTTCAAATTTTCGAGGAATGCCACACAATCTACTACTTTGAAGTTATTACTACTTAATACACCAAACTGTTAAGTGTTTGGTGTTTTCTCAGGACACTGACAAATTCTGAGACACTAAGAGCACTTTAAACTGAGAGAGTTTGTACAAGGCTGACACGTAGGGTTTCAAAGAATAACATAGTGGTCACCTAGATGCCTACAGGACAGCATGAGAGACAAGGTATTTAAATACTGTTTGAATGAGGTAAAGGGAGGGAACGAGGTAGTGAACACAGAAGGCTGCTTAGCTTCACTCCTCCCACAGATACACCAAAGGTACAGCTGCATACAGAACAGTTCAAATCCAGAAACCAGCTTAATGACTTCTACACATCAAGCAAGTGAGAAAATACCCACATCGAAATGGGTAGAAAAGGCTGAGACACGCTGTCTCCATAAACCCCAACCTTGGCACAGTGCTATCCAATTGGGATGGAGCCCTCAGCTTCTCTGAGGAGCAAAGGGTTTGGACCCCACCTCTAGTACTACAACTTTTAAGGCTCCCACTCAAGAAATGGGCCCCCAAATCACCTATCTCTGAAAGCCAGTGGGGGTTATGTCTGTAAGACCCACAGGACTATAGAAAACAAACAGTTCTTAACCAGCATGTGAGTGCTCGCTGGTTCTTGCCAGTGACTGGAGGTCATCTGCTCAGGGCTCACCACGGAGGAATCAGGTGAAAACGCCCATCTCCCCGTCTTCCTCTGGAAGCAGATTGACTGCACGCTTTACCTGCTGCTCCCTGAGGATCCAGCTTCTAATTTTCACACCGCTAGGGCTGGCCACCATCTTCCATGGAACTCAGAGGAGCCAGTGGGCACTCCCACCACCTTCTCCCTCTGGCTCAGAGGCAACTGTGCACATAAAAACAACTAGAAATCTCCAACTATAAAGCCAGGTTGCCAACATCCCTCTGGAAGAAGCTTGTACCTAGGCCTGGTGGCAACCGTTCAAGGGATATTGCACTGTATAATTAAAATTTGTTAAGAGAACGGAACTTGTGTTCTTGCCAAAAAGAAAATTTAAAACAAAGGAAATATGTGAGGTGATGGATGTGTTAATTAACTTGATGTTGGGGATCTTTTCACAATGAATACATATAGCAATCCATCAGATTGTATATTTTAAATATGTGGCAATTTTATTAGTCAAATATACCTCAATAAAGATGAAAAGTAAAATAAAAATAAATACTGTTTAAGCCTAGTGAGATTTCATCCCTAATTACATTCTCTCTCCCTTCCTGTCCACCCTTCCCAGAAGTAATTGTTGGCTCAAATTTTCGCATTTGCAATTTCCTGGCTTTTCTTTAAAGTTTTTTTTATTGTAGATGATCACGGTCTTAGGTACATATGTACATATACATGTTGTTCAGATAAGCATGTCAACCTTCACTTCTTCCACCAAATGCTGACTGATCTGCTGGCTGATACAGCTGCCTCTTGACTTATTCTATCTCCATTCATATGCTTCCTTCGTGTCTGATCAAGTCATGTCACTGCTCAACAACTTTCATGGACACCCCAGTCCCCACTGAATCAATTTCCCTCACAACCTTCATACTCTGAGCTTCGCCCAGTCTCTCCATTTCTCTGAGCCTTAGTTTCTTAATCTGTGAAATGGGAATGAAAATACTCATCTCACAGGATAGTTTTGAGGATCAAATTAAATAATAGGGCAAAGGGCATACCTTGGGGTCTGACACACAGTAAGGGTGCAATACCTTGGAGCTGACCTTATTTTTGTTATTCCTTCCTGAGCCATTCTTTTTTTTTTTAGTGATTCTTATTAGTCCTCTCTGAACTTTTCCCCAAGCCATAGAACAGGGCCCTGCATGTAGCGAGTGCTCCAGCAATGTTTGCTGAGTGTGAAATAAACCAGCCTTGGTCAACTCACACACACGCTGACAGTGCCTGGGATGGGGACCCCTATAATATCAGCCAAAGGGAGGCCGAGACGGCCGGCTCTGAAAGGAAGGGGAGGACACCGGCAGTCTCTCTTGCTAAGGAGAGTAAATGTGTGACAGGATCTTTAAAACATTTTCAGTAGCAACGTGTGGGCATGGGCTTGGGTTTGGGCTTGGGCTTGGGCTGGGCTGCTCCTGCAGCTGGCTTTTGTCAAGAGTTAGCGGGCTGCTCTAAAAGCAGAGCGGGCTGCTTGGGAAGACCGCAGGATTAGCTGGGGCCCCAGCTGGAGGGAGGGAGCCCATTCCTCTGATGTGCACAGTTGCCCCTGGGCCTGGAATCCGTTCCTTGCTCAGTTGCCAAAGAACTATTTTAGATCCTGTAGAGTTGGCAGGAGTCCCTAGTACGCCCCTGTCTCTGTGTATGAACTACTTGTCACTTACCTCTTTCTCTGGGCTTTTTCAAAGAGGATGAAATTAATGGCTGTAAATGACAGAGGCCCTCTTGTTATGGTTTTATTTATGCGTAATTTGACAGGCTGTCTTTTTATTGAGAAATGGCAAGTTTCTTATCTTTTGAGAAAGATTGTTTTCATTAACCTGAGAAGTGGTAGTATGCACTTCGCTGGAGTAGGGAAACATGTAATCAGTCTCAGCAAAAACACAACCTAGGAGGCCTGTGGTCCCTACAGAACCACTTCATCTGTAGTTTGGTTTGTTTCACCAGCAGGTCCTCATCCTGGCCTCTCCAGTACCACTGCCTGGTCTTCAGACTTGCAGAGAAAAGTCGCTATTTGTTCTGTAAGGAGTGACATGTTTAAAAAAAAAAAAATGCACATATGGGAAAACTGAAAAATGTGCATGTACATTCAATATAATTATTTGAACTTAACTACACATGTATATGAATGTATTTCTCTACATCATAATAAAATAATGTCCTATGATAAGAAATGTGTATTAACCTCTCAAAAAATGATTCAAATTTATCTCTCTTGGGTAGCACAGGGTGACTTATCAAATGTCAAGGGTTAGGCTAACATTTACTTTAGCAGAGAGATAATTACAAGGGTTGAAAAGCCTATCAAACCCATTAGATTGTCCACACATCAGCTGGTTTCCATCCAGACCAGTTTATAATCTAAAACAGCAAAGTCTTTACTTTTAGATGCAACCAAGGTCATAACATTTGGGGTTTTTTTTGTTGTTGTTCTTAAAAAGATTCCCTGGCCTGAGTAAAACCTGCCCCCACCCCGAGTTTCCTCTTTTCTCTAAACTTCTGAATGAGGCCGTGCTGCTCAGGGAAGTGCCTACATCACACAAAGCTGCTCCAGTGGAGACTGGCTGCCGCCATCACTGGCTTACCTGTGCCATTAGTGGTATTAGTTGTATCAGGTGGTATTAGTTGTTCAGTGGTGTTAGTTTCCTATTGCTCCTATAACAAAGTACCACCAACTTCGTAGTCTAAGACAGCACAAATTCATTCTCACATAGTTCTGAACGTCTGAAGTCCAAAGTGGGTCTCACTGGGCTACAAAGTCAAGGTTTCAGCAGGGCTGTGTTCCTTTCTAGATACTCTAGGGATAGTTGTTTTCTTTGCCTTTTCCACCTTCTAGGGGCTGCCTGCATTCCTCATCTCATGGGCCCTTTCTCTAGCTTGAAAGCCAGCAGAGCTCGCTTGCTCTCTCTCTTTCTCTCTCTCTCTCTCTCTGACTTCTGCTTTTGTCTTCATGTCTCCTTTTCTCCCCCATCTTCCATCATCACGTTGCCTTCTCTGACTGACCCCCCCACCTCCCTCTCACGAGGACCCCACGGATTACATCAGGCCCGCCCAGGTAATCCGGATAATCTCCCCATCTCAAGGTCCTAAACTTGAGCATGTCTGCCCTGTGAGGTCACACACTCCTGTTCAGTTTCTGAAGATTTAGACACATGGACATCTTCGGAGGCCACCAGTCTGCCTAGCACGGTAGCTTATCCCCCAATTTCTGGGCTTAGGCCTCTATCCAAAGAACCTTACCACCCCTCCCTGTGACGTGCTGGATGTCCCTGTGTCCTCCCTTACCAAAATGGCTTCAATACAGTTCTTCTTCATGTCCATAGCGTCTAAGTCACAGTCTCACATGGTTACATGTCTGGATCACGGGCCCAAAACTTAGCTGCCAGGGAGGCTTGGAAAGCAAGTTCTGACTCCTTTCTCAGAGACAAGCAGGCCCCCAAGAGGAAATATTCAAAAACCAGGTGGTCAAAAACAGGACAGCTACCTGCTAAACCTAGTCAAACCTCAGGGTGTGGGGTGGGTTCAGTTGTCACTAGCCCACTGTGGAGGAGCACTTGCGAATTGGGACTAGGGCAACGGGGGTGGTGAGGAAGACTGACACCACGACTCAGGAGTGGCCCTAAACTTGGGAACGGAAGGCCGGTATTAAATGGCACACGACTGAGGTTTCACAGTGGTGAGGAAAAGCTTGTACGCAGAAGAGATTGGACTCTTATGTCTCCAACAGACGATGCCAGGGCAACAGGGTGATACCGTGGCAGAGTGTCCAGCCCCTCAGTCAGCATGCTCCCGAAACAGACGGGCTGCCCCAACAGGCAATGGTTTGCTGTCACTTAAAGTTTTGAGACAGGCACAGATTGACAAGATGCTGGGGCACAGAGAGCAGGTTCACATATCAGATGTGAATTGCCCTAGATGGCTTCTAACTTTCCTTCATTTTGTTCTTACCTGATAACCCAGTTACTGGGGGTGGGGCGAGATACAAAGGGCCAACTCACAATTTTACATGGAAGTAGTACTTTTAAGGAGAAAATGTTTGATTTTTTAAATCGTTTTCCTATATTTTATTTTCTGATTCCTGATTCTAGTCTTGTTTTTTTAACAGTAGTTAAATAATATTTTAAAACAGCATTGCTTGTTTCCACCCTGACTCCGAAGCCTAGATTTTCTCCCAGCCTGCCGTGGTGGAGGACCTGACATGCCTTTTGCGTTCTGCAGTGTCTTTATTTGAATGGCAGGCCTGGAGAGGTCAATTGTCCAGTGTCAATGCCAAATTTTGACTGGATAAAAGTTGATGAGTTTATATAGGAACTAAGTGATTCCAATCTGTTTTCCTTCTCTGTGTATGCAGTTCCCTGTCTGCATTCTGACCTTGGCAGAGAAGTCCTGGTCAGCTGTCCCAGATGATCACCTGCATGCAGAGATGGTGGTGGCAGGCGTTGGGGTTGAGAGCTGGGGTCTTGCTGACTTGCTTCTTTCCAGGCTGCCCAAAGGGTCGGGTCACACAGGTACACACACCCACAAGATGTATTCTGGAAAGTTACTTTGCAAAACTAGATCTAATGCAGGGAACAACGCATGTTTCTAAGCTAAAAGTCAAGTAGTTTTCCTTTGGATTTAACCTGATCTTTTGATGAAATTCAAACCCCACATTGCTTGGATAAGACACAGACTTCCTGAGTGACCTGGGCACCATTAGTAACAAAGGCTCTTAGGCCTTTGTATCCTATTTTGAAAAATGGGAAAAGCAACTTCTGTTCATCTGCAAAGCACCAGAATGCACAGGTTTGCAGATTGGAGGCCAGAGTTTCTGAAATTGTCATGGATCCTGTGTTCAGAGAGCGGTGTGTGTGCGTGTGTGTGTGTATGTGTGTGTGCTGGTGAGGATAAGAAAAGGGGGTTGGAGGCTGCAAAGAAATTTTTTTCGTGCTTTGGTGACCCTCTGCTACCAAACTTCACCCCAAATAAAAAGTAATTATGTGATATATTTATAGGCATTTATTCTGCCCCTCCCCCTTTATTCTTAGAAAGCATTCCTTCTGGGTTGTTTTTAGCCTAGAGGAAGCAGCTGCATGAGGATAGAAGGAATCATCTAGAGCAGGTGTTACAATCAAACAAAATTTACAACAAAAGATGCTCTGACAGATATTCATGATATGGCTAATACTTGCAGCCTGAACAGCGATTAGCTGGAAATGCTAAGCAGCAGTTCCCAGAAATGACTGTAATTAGTTATTTTTTAACACAGCTAAAACAACTCACGGCATCTTTTCCTAGAAGTTCCCTAGAATCTGTGAATAGAATATGGTGAGCAATCCTCCCACATTATGTTCACCTAATTCTCCCCCTTCCTTGTTTCTCTTTCCCCAAATCCCCCATTCCCTTTCTTTCTCCTTCCTCCACCCATCCCTCTCCTCCAGGCAACCCAGCCAGCTCTGATCCCACCCGGCTCCTTTGCGGAGGCCAGGGAGATGGAAAAACAGCCCCTGTTCCACGCAGCCCTTTTATGGTGACCCGAGAATGACTTAGTTTAGGATCCCAAAAATGATTCTCAAATCTGAAGAGGTTCTGTGATGTTCAGACTACTGAGAATGGAGTTGGGCCGATGCAGGTCTGGGCACTGCCCGGGTAAGGGGCCGCTCCCAGGTCAGACCTACTCAGGGAGCTAGACAACTGGCACGGGCTAGAACACTTGCACCATTTCCGGTCTGTTCCTTCCTCTTCCTTCCTTCCTTATTTCCTCCCTTCTTCCTTTCTCCCTTACTTTAAATATTCATTCACAGATAATTGAATGCCTACTGTGTGATAAACATTGTACTAGGTAATGGGATAAAATGATCAGGTGTGGGAGGTTGGACAGTATGAACAGAGAGAGCAATTTTTAATAACTTTAAGGACATTTTTTGTGAAGTTTTGAAGTGGAAAAGAACGAAGTGAAACCTTACCTTACAAAATGTGCAAAAATGAACTAAAAAATGGACCAAAGACCTAAATATAAGAACTAAAATTATAAAACTCTTAGAAGAAAACATAAAAATTTCATAACATTAAATTTGGCAATTATTTCTTGGATATGACACCAAAAGCACAGGCAACAAAAGACAAAATAGGTAAATTGTACTATATCAAAATTAAAACTTTGCACATTAAAGGACATTGTCGAAATGGTCAAAAGGCAATATACAGAATGGGAGAAAATATTTGCAAATGATATATCTAATAAGCGATTAATATCCAGAATATACAAAGAACAACTACAGAGCAATGACAAAAACCCAAACACTCCAATTTAAAAATAGGCACAGGACTTGAAGAGACATTTCTCTAACGAGGACACTCAAATGGCCAGTAAGCACACGAAAGGATGCTCAACAATACTAATCACTAGAGAAATGCAAACAAAAAAACAGTGAGATCCATTTCATCATATCCATTAGAACACAATTATCAAAAACCAGAAAATAAGATGTGTTAGCAAGAATGTGGAGAAACTGGAATCTCTCTGCACTGCTGGTGGGAATGTAAAATGGTGCAGCTGCTATGGAAAACCAGTGTGGCAGTTCACAAAAGGAAGGAAGGAAGGAAGGGAGTGAGGTAGGGAGGGAGGGAGGAAGGTAGGCAGGCCATATGATCTAGCTATTCCTCTGGGCATACACTCAAAATAATTGAAAGCAGGACTCAAACAGATATGTGCACACGCATGTTCACGGCAGCATTATTCACAGCCAGAGTGGGAACAATGCAAGTGTCCATTGACAGATGAACGCAAAACCAAAACGTGGTACATATGTACAATGGAGTGTTGTTCAGCCTTAAAAAGGAATACAATTTTGACACATCGTACAATCTAAATAAACCATGAATACATTATGCTAAGTGAATAACCAGGCGCAAAAGGAAAAATATTGCACGGTTACATTTATATGAGGTACCTAGAGCAGTCAAGTTCATAGGCAGACAGTGAAGGGTGGCTGGCAGGGGCTGGAGCGGGAGGGGATGGGGAGTTAGTGTTTGATGGGTACAGAGTTTCAGCGTTGCAAGACAAAAAGAGTTCTGGAGGTGAATGGTTGGTGATGTTTGCACAACAATGTGAAAGTACTTAATGCCAGTGAGCTGGATATTCAAAGTGCTTAAGATGGTAAATCTTCTATTATATGTATTTTGGCACAATTAAAAATAAATAAGTGTAAGAAAAAACCCCTATGAAAGTAGAGGCAATGGTATAATTGCTCCCAATAGATACGCCCCGTGGATCTGTCAGTGTTCTCACACTCACGGCAATGACTAACACTTAAAAAAAAAGCTGACCCAATAATTCCAATTAAAAAAGATCTTTTGAAATTAAAAAATTGCTCTATTCACTCATTCTTCCTTTTCAGTATATTCTGCCTGGTCTTTTTCAACAACAGAAGAAGGCATTACTTTTTCTCTAGGATCTGCAATTATCTTCTGAAACAATAAAAACTGTCCTTCATAGTCTTCTGATGACTTAATTTCCTCTTTTTCTTAGATATTCTCCTGAAAGAAACAGAACATGGTTATTATCTATGAGCAGCAAATTACCACTGCAGTATGATTCATTCACTCATTTGTGTATCTGCAAACACTGGGGAGTGACCAGCAGGTCCTGGGCGCCGTGTTGGGTACGGAAGATGCAGGGACGACTGGGAGGACCCAGTCCCTGCCCTCAAGGAGCTCCTGGTCTAGCAGGGGAGATAGAAATAGAAAAATACCGATTATGTTCCTAGAATTTTTCATAACAAAAAGCTTAAATTGTCATAATTCTTTGCTTCCCAAATTTTCTCTAAGTATAATGTATAATTTTTGATAGAGAAAACTATAATTTAAGAAAACAAGTGAAGGAAACAGAAGTAGTGAGTATGCATTGGGCTCCTGAGTGGGTATTGGCTTCATCCGTCCCTCAGGAGCAGCCAACCTCTTTCAAGAGCATCCGTCCCTCCCAGAGCAGTGGGTCTCAGCAGCGTGATGTCAGTGGTCCTCGTCTCCTACACTTGAGGCAGAGTCTTTTGTGGCTCTAAGCAAGAACGTATAATTTCTAATAAAATTTTTAAAAAATGAAATCATCCTGCAAAATATACCTTTTTTAGAATTGAGGTTAATGTTGTAATTGGGTGAGACTATTATATTTTGATTCTTCCAGTAGTTTTAATGTAATATCCTTGAAGCATGCTCACTTCAGTGATGCTTTGCTAGTGATGCAACATTACTGCGGGTCCTAGAGCTCTCCCTTCTGAAGCCTCAGAGGTATATCACGTGTATTATTTGTGATGATTTCTGAGCGCCATTTTTTGCAATGTGCATACACAATAGGACAATGGAAGTATTAAAAATGTGAGAACTTAAAAAAAGAATATATAGTTTCTGTGATGGTACCTAATTTCGCAAAAAGAATATATAGATTCTGTGATGGTACCTAATTTCTCAATTAATCCTTAAGATTCACTCTCTCAAGCCTTCCCTGATCCTGTTAGGCAGGGTTCATTCATTTATTTGTTCATCAAACGTGTATTAATTGCCTACTCAACATTTGATTCTAAGGTGCTGGAGAAAGGAGAATGATTGCAATACAATTCTTGCCTTCTAGGGGCTCACAGTTCAGGTAAACAAAGAACTATAAGGGCAGTACTAATAAAGGTATGTAAAAAATACATAGCATACTGGAGAGATGCCTAAGATCTCACTTGGGTCTCAGTTTCCAGGAATATGCCAACTGGATTGAAGGGGCGGGAAGAGAAAAGGAAGACGCTTCAGGAAGATGGGACAGCACGTATAGAGGCATGGAAGGCAGAGAATATACCCTGATTTCCTAGTTTATTAGGATAGTGCAGTGCACATTGTAGGTCACCACCGTTTGTTGAAAGAATGAACGAATTGCTGCTTTCCTTACTTCTAATAGTAAGGAAAGCACTATTTCAAAAAATTGTTCAAGTAACTCCAAAAAATTTTTAGAAATTTCAGTTTGTGGTAGATTAAAAACCTAAACACAAACACAATATATATCATTTATTAATCTCAACTCACATAGATATAATCTCCCAGTTCTATATTACATCTTTATTCAAAAACGTATAGCCATGGGAGGAGATTGGAGTAGATACCAGCAAGCTGGTTGCCGGGCTCCCCAAAATTTCTTTTCCTGCGAAAAGTCTCTTTATATAGGGTGGCTCCCAGCAACTACATCTCTTGTTTTTTTTAACCTGTTGCCTCCCTGCTCCTCCCCCACCCAGTGGAATGACATAAGAGTAAACCATATGATCCAAGACAGGTCAAATCAGGGTCTTAAAAGAAATTAAGAGGTAGAATGTGGGGTTTGGCCATGATACCAGTCAGGAAAGATGGCAGTCCGCAGTGGGATAGAACAAACCTGACCCTCTTTGAAGGGGAGGCCAGAGAAAAGTTCTAGCACTGTTCCAGTTCCTGGAATCATTTCCCTGTGTTCATCTGGACTCCATCCTCCCAGTGGTTCTAAAAGAATCCTCAGTATCCTTCCCATCAATTCCTACTTCCTGTATCCTAGCTGATTCGGTCTCTGCCACTTGCAGTCAGAAGACTCAACTACCATGGGGAGCGAAGACAGGCACCAGGACACAAACTTACCCAGCTTCTCTGTGGCCTCCACACAGACACTAGGATACATGCCCTCAGTGTAAGTTGCCACCAGAAGATACAGATGGGTCTTTACAACAACCACGCCAGTGTTTTCCTGGATAAGAATAAAATCGAATGCCTTCTCTTGGTTCTGATCACAGAAATAGCAGTAATGCTGCAGCCGTATTTTTCGCAATTTCCTGACATCCATATACTCCTACATTTCTTTTTGGACTCTCCACTCTGTTCCACCGATTTAGGTGTCTTTACTCTAAAAGTTTTAGGTGTCATAGTAACAGCATGAGTATTTTGAAAACGTTCCCCAGTTGATTGCAATATACCCCTACCCCAATGAGAGAGAGTATGCATACATTGTGGAACCAGGGAGCTCTGGGCTTGAATCCCAGCACCTCCATTTTCTGCTGCATGACTACAGAAGAGTTATTTGACCTGGCTTAGCCTCAGTTTCCTCATCTGTAAAATGAGGCTACTTAGTTTATAATGTGGATGAAGTGTGCTTAATCCATAATATAGGGCTTTCAGTCAATGAGATTTCATCCCTTTAATTCCTAATAGGCAACAGAGTCAGGAGAGGTTTTAAGCACAAGGAGATAGCACTTTTTTAAATTTTTTTTTTTTAAAGGAGAATGTGGAATACAAAGGATGGACTGTAGTGGAAAGAGACAGTCCGGGCAAGGTTTAGTTGATAGATTCTGGAACAAATATTTCTAAACCAGGCTCTCTGTTAGTACTTTCTTTTGCATATGCTCTCCTGGCACTAGACTGCTGTCTCAAACATTGCCATTGCATAATGGGCTCAGTCTGTTCTATAGATAAGATCCGAAGAGATGCAGATAATTGGAGTCGAATTCTTAAGGTTTTACCCAGCTGTCTTCAAATCTCCGGTACTCACATTCTTAGCATAAAGAGAATAATCATCTGCCCGGACACATCTGTAGTCCTTTTCCTTGAAGTACAGTCCTTCTCTTCTGGCTTGCAAAGGGTTCTTGGCGAACCCATTCACAAGCGTTCGGACGTCACCGGGCATTACCTGCAGAGGTTAAACGGAGCGAGAGTCCGCAAACGATGGCGGGCTGGCCGCACTGGGCCCACTGCCCGGTTCTGAGTGCCTGCAACTAAGAATGGCTTTTACATTTTGAAGTAGTAGGGGGAAACATCAAAAGAATAATTTTGTGATGGGTAAAAATTACATGAAATTAACACGTCGGTGTCCATAAATCAAGCTTCATGGGAAGATAGTCACACCCAGTCTTTCATCGTATTGTCGACGGCCGCTGTCCGCGAAACTGCAGAGTGGCTGTGTAGTTGTGACACAAACCACATGGCCTGGAAACCTGAAGTGTTTACTATGGCTCTTTCCAGAAAAGTCTGTTTAAAATGCTTATGCCCAGACTCTTTTTTTAATTTATTTATCTAAAACTCCATGCCATGCCCAGGTGAGGGACGAATACCATATGATCTCACCTTTAACTGGAACATAATCAACAAAAGAGAAAAGCAAACAAAATGTAACCAGAGACATTGAAATTAAGAACAATCTAACAATAGCCAGGGGGAGGGGGAGGGGACTGTGGGGAGAAGGCTTTTCAGTAACCACTATAAAGGACACATGGACAGAACCAAGGGGGAGGGTGGAAGCAAGGGAGGGGGGTGGGTTTGTCTGGGCTGAAGGGGAGTGGTGGGGAGAAAATGCAGACAACTGTAACTGAACAACAATAAAGTAATATAAGAAAAGGGAAAAAAACCCTCTATGCCCAAACTTATCTTTCTTACACTGAACCCTGGTGACGCGACAGACAGGCTCCGCTCCTGGAGTTTGATGAGGGCTGCGCTGTCCACGTGCTTGGTGCCCAGGAGGGAATCCAGCAGTAAGTTCTGCAGATGGCTCATGCCCCTCAGTCTGAAGGAGGCTGCAGTTGACAGGATCCTCTCTGGCTAGCTTTCAGAAGACCTGTGGATACAGATCTCCCTAAGATGCTTGGGATAGTTTTAATATCGCCATGCGTTCTCTGAAAAGATGAAGAGTGGGAGGGGCAGCCCATCGCCTAGTGTCCACCAAACCTCAGAGAGGAAAACGAAATCACAGGATCAGAGGAAATCACAGTTCACACTGAGCAGGCTATGCAGTGAGTTTGGACAATCACAGCTCAGTTTCCCAGCTATGTCAGTGGTGTGCCTCAGAGTCACCTGGGATTAAGAAAGGGAAAACGAACAGCTGCTGGGATGGGGAAGCACTGAACTAAGAACACATGGCCAAGTGGTGCCCTGGTGGTGAGTCCTCACATTCCCTTTCCACTGACTAAAATCAGGACACTGATCACCAGCACAGGGGACTAAAATCACGTTTAAGCTACTTAAAGCGACATTTTCCGCACAGGTCACCGCCTTCCTCGACGGTCCTCATCAGGCCAACCTCCACAAACGCTCGTCCTTCCAAGAGATGCTGAGGACAGGTCACAAATCGATGCGGGTTTGCGGGGTTGCGGGGGGCGGGGGCGGGGAGGGCGAGTAGGGTTCCCCCGAGCGAGACTGGGAGCGGTGGTGGGGGGTTAATAGCAGTGCAGTTGGCTGGGGAGAGCGCAGGAGGCACAGGGCACTTGGGGAAGTGCGGCGGGCCAGGCAGGAGCGGAGCCACGGGGCTCTCTGTGCAGGAGGAGCCCAGAGCTAGTGTCTGGTGTGCGGAGCAACAGTGCGTCCACGGACACGGGGGAAGGCGACGTGCCAGCTACTGTCTGCGACAGCTGCCGCTCACCGACGAGCACTCCGACTCGGGTCGCAAACCAGGGCCTGCAAACCGGCACTTCGGGCTTCCAGGTTTCTTCTCCGCCGTCGGGGCCGCGGGACCCCAGGTGCACGGTGCTCAGGGAGGCAGCCACGGCTGGGTCTCCCGAGCCGGCGGCCCCTGCGGAGCCCAGGGTCCTCCGTCCGCTTCCGCGCCGCGTGGGCTTGTTGCCGTTGCTCCCACGACCCGGGACACGGGACGCGAAAGGTTCTTAGACTCTGAGGCCGCGGGCGCGAGCGGACCGGGCCACTGGCGGAGCAGGCTCACCCTCCCGTCGCGGCGGACGCCCCCAGGCCGTGGGCCGCCGAGCCAGGCCCGCGCGGTGCAGCGGCGCCCAAAGCCCTGCCAGGCCCGGGAGGGGGGCTTAGGTGCGGGGTGCGGCCAGCACCCTCCCTGCCAGGCCCGGGCGGAGCCCACGCCTCATGCTGACCCAATGGGAGGGAAGGGTCGCGGCCCTGGTGCTGTGAATTTACAACGCCGCAAACCCTAATGGTAGCTGTTCCCTTAGATGGGGCCCTGAGGCGGGGCGAGGGTCCCTGGGGACAAGCACATTTTGTCCGACGGCCCCTCCTTTCTCCAAGCAGCTCTGTCAGTGTGGGCTTCAGCAGCCAGAAAGTTGCAACCTGCGGCCGTCGGTCAGAAAATCTTTGCAATGCGACTCCTAGAAGCCGAGCTGAGAATTGCCACACTGTCTCCAAAGGGCTCTGTTGTAGGAGGACATGGGAAGCCTGGAATTCAGCGGGACACGGGCCAGTGCAGAGAGAACTTCGCAGCTTGGGGGAGGCTGGCTCTGAAGAAGTTTTCAGAAGCTGCGGTGAAGGCCCCTTGTTTAGGGGAGGTGTGGGTTGCTAATGGCCAGAATCCGTTCCACCTCCGTTCATGGGTGCAAGTACTGATTATTCATTAAACAGAAGAGAGTAAGACGGTGGTGAATCTTCATTACTAAATAAGCTCATTTTTTAATTTTTCTAAAGGCTCTGTTATTTGGGACCACAATGAAAATTTTAGACATCAATGAACTGATAAACTCCCCAAACTCAAGAGCTCTAAAGAATGGTTGGAGCTGCAGCCCCTTTCTTTCATGGAGGTACAGTGGTGTGGCAGTTTGAAGTTTGTACTTGGGGAGTTGCACTGAGAGCTGGCTTGTGTGAAATATAATATCTTTTCCTGTTTTCTGTTTCATTCTGTTCTTTATTGGTCCCTTGCTTCTACTAATTTTGTGTTTACTCTGCTCTTCATTTTCTAGCTTCTTAAGTTGGAATCATAGGTCATTCATCATCTACCTTTTCTAATATAAGTTACGAAGTTTCTTTTGAAGCACGTCACCCAAATTTATACTTGTGTTTTTTTAAGATTGTAATTTTTTCCTTTCTAAACATCTTTGTTAAGGTATAACTGATAGACATACAATAAACTGCCCATATTTAAAGTGTGCAGTTTGATACATTTTGACTTGTATTCGCACATGAAACCATCACCACAGTCAAGTTCATGAACATCGTCAACACCCCCACATGTCTTCACTGTGCCCCCCTCCCCCCCCAGCAACCCCTGCCAGCTATCAAGGCCATCTCCAATGTGCTTTCTGTCACTGTGGTTTATTTTCCATTTAAAATTTTTATGTAGATGTAATTTTACAGTATGTATTCTTTTTCTGGCATTTTTCACTTAGCATAGTAATTTTACAATTCGTCCACGCTGTTGCTTTTTTGGTTGCTGCTGAATGCTATAGACTGCCGCTTGTCCATCCCATTGATGGACATTGGGGTTGTTTGCAGTTTTTGCAAATGAAGCTGCTAGCAACACTCATGTACATTTCTTTGTACAGACATATGCTGTCATTGCTCTTGGAGAACATTCCACAACTAAATAAGTATCTAGTTGGGGAATGGCTGAGTTATATGGTAGATAAAGTTAACTTTTTCTGAAATTGACAAACTTTACCAAAGTGATTGTCTTAGTTTGCGTTTCCACCAAGAGTGTATGAGAGGCCCAGTTGTTTTGCATTCTAGCCAAAATTCTGCACAGTCTCTGTATTTGTGTACAGTCTCTTTAATGAGACATTCTCAAAGATGTATAACGGTATCTTACTGTGGTTTTAATTTTCATTTCCCTGATGACTATGATGTTGAGCATATTTTCATATTTCACTTGCCATTTATATATTAGCAAAGTGTTTGTTCAAATATTTTGTTGATTTTTAAATTAGCTTTTTTATTATCTTATTGTTGAGCTTTTGTTATTGAGACATAATTCACATCCCATAAAATTCACTAGTTGAAGGGTGCAATTAAGTGGATTTTAGAATATTTATAAGGTTGTGCAACCATCACCGCTGTCTAACTTAAGAACATTTTTATCACCCCAAAAGAAACCTTATACCCATTAGCAGTCACTGTCCATTCCCTTGTCCCCCTGGCCTCTGGAGGCCACTAATTTACTTTCTCTCAGATTTGTCTATTCTGGACATTTTATACAAGTGGAATCATATAGTATGTGGGTGGTCCTTTGTAACTGGCCTCTTTCGCTTAGTATACTGTCTTCGAGGTTCATCCCTGTTGTAGTATGTATCAGTACTTTGTTCCTTGTTATGGCTAAATAATATTCCATTGTATGGATGTGCTACACTTTGTTTATCCATTCATCAGTGGGTGGGCATTTGGATTGTTTCTAGTTTGGGGCTATTATGTGTGATACTGGTATGAACATTTGTATACAAGTTTTTGTGTGAACATATGTTTTCAATTCTTTTGGGTATATAACCTAAGAATGGAATTGCTAGGTCATAGGACAACTCTGTTTAACTTTCTGAGGAACTGCCCAAGTACTTCCCGCAGTAGCTGCACCCATTTATAGTCTCATCAGTGATGTATGAGTGTTTCAGTTTCTCCGCTGCTTGGATTTCATTGAACCTCTTACATCTGTGGGCTAGTCCTCCAAAAATTAGGAAAAAATTTCAACCATTATTTCTTCAAATATTTTTTCAGTTCCCTCTCCCTTTGGGGAAAATACAATTATATGTATAATAGCCCACTTGAAATCATCCCATAGCCCACTGATACTCTTAATTTTCCCCCCTGCATTTCATTTTGGACAGCTTCTATTTTTGTGATTTTAAGTTTACTATTTCTGTAACATTAGATCTGCCGCTAAGCCTGTCCTGTGTATTTTTCACCTGAGACATTGTCATTTCCATCGCTAGAAATTTTATTTGGCTCTTTTCTTATATCATCCTTGTCTCAAAATGTCTACTGTTTCTTCTAGTTTCCTGAACTTATGAACTACAGGTATAATACTCATTTTAATGTCCTGGTCTAATAAGTATACCATCTTTGTTATTTCTGGGGTAGTTTTTATTGATCTTCCTCTTTATTATTGGCCAAATTTTTCTGCTTTCTTGTATGCCTGGTGATTTTTTATTGAACGCTAGACATTGTGAATTTTACCTTGTTGAGTGCTCGATAGTTTTGATTTCCCGTAAAGATTCTTGAGCTTGGTTCTGAGATGCAGGTTAGTTACTTGACATAATCTGATTCCTCTGGGCCTCGCCTCCAAGCTTCGTTAGGTGGGATCATAGTGGCATCTAGCGTATGACCAGTTTTTTTCTAGTACTTACTTGTACAAAACTCCTCCAAGTGCTCAACTCTATGATTCACAGACTAGGTGATTTTTCACTCCAGCTGATGTTAAGAGGAATGATGTCTGGGGTGTGCGACCTCCAGAGATTGTTCCCCTCAATCCTATCAGGTACTTCTTTGCCCAGTGTTTCTTTGGGTGGTTTCTCCACATGCATGTAGCGTTCAGCATTCAGCTGAAGAGTCAAATAGGACCCTCGACAAATCTAACCCTCTGCAGAACCACAAAGTTCTTTTCTCTGTATAACTTTCCTCCTTCTGGTACCCAGCCCTATAAACTGTAGCCGCCCTGGCCTCCCCAGACTCCAGCAGGTAGCTGGCTTCCACCGGATATCCACCTCTCCGTGCCAGTCAGGAAATTCTTTCCTGGGACTAAACTGAGCTGGTATAGGGCTTGCCTTGGTTTGTTTCTCAGGGACCACTGTCCTTCATTGCCTAATGTCCAATGTTTTGAAAACCGTTGCTTCATTTTTTTTTAAAAAGGTAAATATGTTCCCTGTTACTCTGTCTTGTCTGAACGTGGAAGTTCTCATCCCAGTCATTATTTTTTCAAATCAATTTTTATGCTCCATTTTTTAATCTATCACTTCTAGGGCCCTAGTTTCCCGCTTGTTGAACCTTGTGCTGTTGTCTCATAAGTCACTGGCAACTGTGTTCACTGTTTTACAGTCTTTTTTCCCTCTATTTTGCAGATTGGATAATTTCTAATCATCTATGTAAAAAGTCACCGATTCTTATTTATTTATATTGAATTTATTGGGGTGACACTGGTTAATAAAATTTTAATCTATTATATATCACACTGACTTTTTTCATGTCATCTCCAATCTGCTATTAAGCCCACTGAAGTCTGTTTCTTAAATTTAAGAATTGTATTTTCCACTTGTTCTTTTTTAAGTCTACAGTTCTCTGCTGAGATTTTCTATCCCTTCACTATGAGCACATTTCCTTTAACTTCCTAACCAAAGCTATAATAGTTGACCTAAAATCCTTGTCCACTAATTTCAACATATGGCCCACCTCAGAGTTGGTCTTCATTGATTGCCTTCCTCTCTTAAATATAGGCCACATTTTTCTGTTGTGTGCGAGTGTGTGTGTGTCTAATAATTCTACACTATATTTTGGACATATATGAGGAGGGATCCTAAAACCCTGGTATTTACAAAAATTGTGTATTTATTCTTATATGTTTTAACTTGTCACCTTCAAAGTACTCCCCGTTTGATGCAATATACTTATTGAGGTTTTCACACTGCTCAAAACTGTTTTTGAACTAATTAATTTTGATGCCTTTTAGTGCTTCTGCTATTTTATGGTTTTCACCTCTTCCATATCGGCAAAATGTTTGCCTTTGAAGACTTTTTTCACCCAGGGAAACAAAAAAACGTCATCACGGTGAGATCAGATGAACAAAAGGTGGGGGCACAGTGGTCTTGCCATTTTTTATTCAAAAACTGCTGAACACTCAGTGCAGAGTGGGCAGGTGCGCTCATAAAATCACGCAACATGAAATGCATTGAAAGAGTCTTCAAAAAAAACTTCACTGAAGCTGAACACAGCCTCTCACAACAACGCCAGCTGGTACACTGATATAGATGGGTTCCTAGAACACTCACCTAGTAAAGGAAGCCTGTACTAAAAGGGGCCTGCCCTCCAGAAGATAATTCCTGGGGGGTTTTTTGGTCCCTCCTTACACATGACACATTGTAAAGGGTTTGGATTCTGTTATATTCCTCTGAATAATATTGAGCTCTTGTTTTAGCAGGCAGTTAACTTGGTTGACCTCAAACTCCAAACTTTGTCTTTCCTGCACTTGACAGCAGATAAAAATCACTGTTTAATCTTTTTTAGCTTTAGGTTGGTTGCATGGAGTCTGCCTGGTATGCACATAGTTCAAGGATCTGCCAGAGATTTGGTTAGATTTTATTTTTACAATTTGTGGCATAGGGGACTATGGCTTTTTCTTTCAAGTGTTTCTCCTTTCGCTTTCCGGCTCCTATGGTTACCCTGAACTATCTTCTAATTCATGAATCTGTAAAACTGAATGTGTCTATCTGAATTTGAGCCAACTAGCTCCAGTTGAAACCTGCTCTTAGACAAAAGTCCATAAAAAACTGAAAATCTGTTCAGAGCTGTTTTTTCCGCCAAGTGTTGACTATGCCTTAGTTTCTCCCTGCTTTTGATCAGTCTCCAGTGCCTTCAGATTGTCGGTTTTTATATTTTTGTGTAGAAAATTAATTTAGTGCCCATCTTGGTTTTGGGAACAACCTATTTGCCAGGGATAGCAAGCAACTCTGTGAGGCAGAAAGAACCAAGATAATGAATTTAGAGTTAGACACATTTGAGTTTAAATTCGAGCAGGATTTTCTAGGTTTCTAGTTGTTGTTTAACTCTCACGAGCCTTAATTTTCTTGGATGTTAATGGGAAAGGTTTTAGTTCTTGGATTTGAGATTATATTCATCTATTCTAAAAACAGGAGTAATAGAACTGAAGTGTACTACCAATGACAGTGAATTTGAAAATATTTTATTTTTGTGTAATTATGAGAGGACTTCAAAGGCCCATCTCAAATGTCTCCTGTTTGGAAATCTTTTTTTTTTAAATCATTTTTCCATTGTGGTGAAATATATGTAGCATAACATTTGCTCTTTTTAACCACTTTTAAATGTACAATTCAGTAATATTACAGTCTCATGTATGCTAGAAATCAACCTTTTGTATTTTCTGTTAGATATTTAATTGTGGAAGATTATGAAATCTTCCTCAAGATTTTATATCTGAAAACAGATATTTTTGTTATGAAAGCAGAAAAATATTAATGTTATGAACTGTCTCTTGATGATTATATTACTTTAAAAAATCTGAAAATGTGACTTGTACATAAAAATATTTATTATTAATATTTGACACCTATAATGACTAAATGAGCTCAAAAAGAATTCACTAACAACTAACTGAATTCAAATAGAGGCTTGATTATATCTATTTTAACTCATAAAGGTGAAAGTATTTTATAGGATGTGAGAAAAGATGGGTTGCACCTACCATGTGACTCTGGGCAAGTCATTTGACCTTGCCATGACTCAAAATGTCTGTTCTGCCTGGCTGGTGTGGCTCAGTGGATTGAGCGTGGGCTGGGAACCAGGCGGTCCCGGTTCGATTCCCAGTCGGGGCACATGCCTGGGTTGCAGGCCAGGTCCCCAGTGAGGGCCATGTGAGAGGCAACCACACATTGCTGTTTCTCTTGCTCTCTTTCTCCCTCCCTTCCCCTCTGGCTAAAAATAAATAAATAAAATATTTTTAAAAAAATGTCTGTTCTGAGGGTTTTCGTTCTTGTTTTTGTTTTTTGCCATAGAATGCACTTAGTTGAAAACAGAAAGATTCAAATACTCTTTAAATAGTACTTTGTGATATGATATTATATATAAAAACTGGATTTACAGAGAACTTTCCAGAGATGTCTGTCACATGAAATATAAGTCCAGATGGTAATAATAATTTGATTTTTAAGATTTGACTTTCAAAATTTCATTCTATTTTGACATTAGTTAAAGAAGCTATTAATGTAGCTATTACATCAATATTATACAGAGAAAATTATGTAATTAAGGTAAGAATTAACTATAGAATTAGTTTCAATTACTTTTTTTGATTTCACGTGTAATTAATCATTATTATAGAAAATAGAATTAAAAGTACTCATTGACTGACAGCTCTGGGGATGCAGGGGGTGGAGGGATTGAACCACACAAAAGAGAGAAAGAACTCATGGATGCTGACAACAGTGTGGTTGATTGTGGGGGGTAGGAGGGTGGGTCGGGTGGGTAGAGGTGGAAGAGAGGATAGAGAGGATATATGGTAACCGAAAAAAATAATGTTAAAAAAATAAATAAAACATAGGACTTCAAAGGGGGAAAAAAACATTCAGCCTCTAGGATTAACCTTAAGAGATCTCTGAGATTGTTTCAATTGACTTCCTCTACTTTGTGGGGATTCTTTCACAGACACCTTACAAGAGTTTTTCCCTTCTCGTTGTTCCTTCATCTTAGTGTGGCTTTGATGTAGTCACTCTGTATTCTTAAGAGCTGTTATTGGAACACAGTGACCAATGATCACTCAGCTCTCCCTAGGTAAGAACAAGGCTTTAACTACAGCAGCATGGGTTTAATGATAAGACAAGGTGAATGTCCATGTGAAGTGTACTAAATACTGGCAAGGTGACCTAGTTTTGTTTATGAGACTTTTCTTTAAAGTTGTTTTAAAAGGAAAGGAACTATGCATTGAGAATGGTTGAAGTATGCTATGACCTGAAGTTAAGTAAGGATAATCTTCACAAAGTAGGAAGGTGTTAGGGTTCTTTTTTTTTCATGCTGTTGATGCTAAAATTACATGATTTCATTGCTAGATGAAAGCTTGATAAGAAGTTTGGGTGAGAATGATTTAGTTTATAGCCTAAATCAGGCATTTTCTTTGCAGGCTATTTTGATTAGATTGTGCTATACTTGTGTCTCTCTGCTTTTTCCTCTATTTTTTTCTCATAGAATATTCTTCTTCTACATTGTCTGTCATCTTTTCTCTTCCTAGATAACTCTTTGTTCTTTAAGGCCCATCTGAAATGGTTCACATTTTGGGGAAAAAATTTTTTTTAATTTAATCTTTTTTCCATTGTGATAAAATATATATAACATAATTTGATATTTTAGCCATTTTAAGTGTACAATTCAGTGACATTAATCACACTTACACATTGTACAACTATCACCACTATCTATTTACAAAACCTTTTCATCACCTTAACCAAAACTTTGTGCTCACTAAGTAGTAACTCCCCATTCTTCCCTTCCCAAGCCTCAGGTAATCTCTAATTTACTTTCTGTCTCTATCAATTTGCCTAATCTAGATATTTCACATAAGTGGAGTCCTTTTGAGGCTTACTTAACTTAGCATATTGTTTTCAAGGTTCACCCATGTTGCAGTTATGTGTCAGAACTTCATTCCTGTTTTATAGCTGTATATTATTCCCTTGCACGTTTAGGCCACATTTCGTTTATACTGTCTCCTGTTCACAGACACTTGGGTGGCTTCCATTCCACCTTTTCGCTATTGTGAATGATGCCACATTAAACACCGGTATGCAAGTGTCTGTTTGAGTACCTGTTTTTAATTCTGTGTGTGTGTGTGTGCGCGTGCGATATATATATATTTAGTCCCTCCAATTGTTTCGTTAATTTGTTTTGCAGTCTGTCTCCCCAGGGAGAGCAGACATATTGTCTAATTTATCCATGTATAAATTAGAGCTGTTATTGTCCTTTTTTCCAGTATAGTGTGTGCCACACAGTAAAAGCCAAGTAAATGACTAAATTAATGAGTTTGTGGCTTATCATTATACACATAAGCTGCACATTGCATTTCTCCCTTGAAAATATTTCCTGATGAAAAACATCATTCCATATTTGTTTAGAGAACTTCCTCTTTTTTTTACAGCTGCCTAGTATTCCCTTTCTGGGACATACTATAGTTGATTCAATCAGTTCCCTACTGATAAAACACTTGTGGCTTCCGTCTTCCGTCTATTACCACACATGCAGAATAGGGATTTTTATCCTCCAGTTTTTAAGTCTTTCTGCACGGAGTGGACTGTCAATAAACAATGGTGGAAAGAATGAACTAACCAACACTACTGAGCGAAGGAGGGCGTAGAAGAAAGGAGCCCATGGGCCGCGCACTGACAGCGGTCCTGCGCGTAAGACCCACCAGGTGGCGCTGCGGGCGGCGGACGCGCCGGCCGAGCTCGCGGTGGACACCGAGCCAGCCGCCGCGCCAGCCCGCGTCCGCCCGCGGGAGTCTGCGGCCGGAGCAGCCGTCTGGGAGATCTGGACCGAGGCCCGGCAGTGAGGAAGCCGCCGCCGCCCACGTGCTGCCCCGCGTCCCGGCCGCCATCATGCTGGACTGGGGCCGCTGGCGCTTCTTGAAGGAGGACGCGAAGCCGAAGCCCATGGGGCTGCGGTACTCCGACGACACCACCTTCGTCAACGTCCTCGCGGTGAGTGCCGGTCCGCTCACCTGCTCCCGCCGCGGACGCCAGTCCCGCCGCGGACGCCAGTCCCTCCCCGCGACCAACACACACACACCCAGGCCGCGTCCGGATCCCTCCGCGCCCCGGCGGTAGGAGGGCGCGGGGCGAGCGTGCCTGTCCCTCCCGGGCGCCCGGACCGGGAGTGTCCCGCGTGTCGTGGCGGCGGTCGGCCGCTGAAGGGTTCACCCCATTCGGCCGTCCTGGACCCCGCCGGGGCTCGGGAAGGGTGAACGTGGGCTTGTCCCGTACTTAAAGCGCTTGCGGGACCGGGTTTCTCCTGGGGCTTCTCCGGGCGGCGCCGGGGGGTTACCTGCAGCCCGTCGCTTTCCGATGAGAAAGCGGCGGAATTGAGGGACTCCCTCCGGAATTCTGCGCGCAGCTCGTCCCCGGGGACCGGGATCAGCGGACGGCTGCTGCGCTGGGCCGGGGGAAGGCGAGGACCGCTCCCGCCGGTCGGGACCCCTGGAACGCCGCCTCCCCCACACTCGCCTGCTGAGCGCCGCCCGGGCCCGGCGCCGCGCTGCACCGCCCTCGAGGACAGGGATCTAGGCCGTCGGTAGTCTCCGTCTCCGAGGAGCCCTGGGAGCAGCCTGTTGGGTACGGAGAGCTGTTCAGGCAGGGGACCGTGACTAGACACCACCCGAAGAGCTGCCGGGGGTGGCCGGGGGAGGGGCGCGGCCCCGGCCCGCTGCACGCCCCGTCTCTATCCCCGGAGGGACCGAGCGGCCCGGCCGAGACCGCGCGCCGATTCGGGGCCGGAGTGCCCGACGCGTGAACAGGCGCACGTTCCCGCGTGGGTCCCCGGGTACTTCCACCCAACCACACACACACCCCAAGCTCTTCCCCGTGGCTTCGGTAACGGCAGGCGGTGGGACGAGACCTGGGAGGTGAAAGCGATCTCAGGTCTGAGCAGTTCATGAACGGGGATGTGAATTCATTTTTTGAAGCTCATGGCACCGGAGGATACGAGTGTGGAAAGTTAAAGGGAGGCGGATTTTAGTTGAATGAGAAAGGAACCTCTGGTCCTGAGACTGGTTCGTGGTAGAAGGGTGCCCGGTGATGTGTGTGCACGTGGATGGGGCTGTAGGGCTCTGCGTCGCGGCGTCCGTGGGTTTGTCGTGGGGAGCGGGTCCCCAGCTCTGGATGCACCAACAGCGTGAGGGACGGGAGGGGGCGGTTCCCTCCTGGTTTCACTGGTGGCTCTGCTCACAGCCTGCCCCTGCCCTGGCTGTGCAGAGGTGAGTGCTGTGAGAAGCAGAGGGTGCTGCCTTTGCCCATGCCCCACCCACTGAGCCGGCCCTGCAGCCGGAGTCCTGGTCCTTGTCTCCACCCACCGGTACCAGTGTTGCCTTCTCCGCGACTCCGCGAGGCTCCCTCTGAGCTCTTCCCACACTGGGGCTGCCCTGACAGGGTGCCTGTTCCTGGACTCGGCCCTGGTCCCACATCTAGAGGAGCCAGGGCCCACTCCCAGAGCTTGCTCCGAGCCGGAGAGTCCGGGCAAATCCTGGCCTATGGGGAGGGGATGCACATACCCCAGGGCATTTTGCACATCCTTCCCTCCTAGCGCTAGCTTGGCAGCGTGGCAGTGATTGTGTAGGCCTGCATGACCCAGGAACCAGGAGGCTCCGACCTCGACCAGCACTCCCAGAATTCCTGGATCCCAGAACGGGGAAGGAGGGGTGAGCATGTGCCCCACCTGCCATTCATTTGCCATCTTAGTCCCGCTGTTGAAGACATTCTTGCCTCTCAAACTGCAGTGCCCATGAATGACCTGGGTTCCTATCGAAATGCGGGTTCTGGTGCCATGGATCTGGGGTGGGGCCTGAGGGTCTGCACTGCCCGTCAGCTCCCCGGTGATATCCACACTGCTGGTTCAAGGACCACGCTTGGAGTAGTAGGGCTGGAGGGCTCATCAGCTTCCAGAGAGATAAGTTGGGTAGATGTGTTGCCCATAGCAACGCTTTAGGAAAAAACTGGAGGATGCAACTCTGCAACCAGACTGCAGCTGCACTGAAGGTGCTGTGGGAGGGCCCTGAGCAAAGTCTTCACTGAGGAGAGCAGTTCAGGGACTCAGAGGGGGCTGGGATTCCAGGCTGCAGCACTGTCCTTGGAGCACCCACACTGCGCCCCACTCTCAGGCTCTCAGGTTCCAGGCTCAGCACAACCAGGGCTCACAGTGTCCTTGGGTGACAAGACGCCTTTTCTCCAGACCGCATGTGGAAGTGTCTGCCGTGGGAGTGAGAGGTGATGCTTCAAAAGAAGGGCAGCAAAAATAGCACTTACCGCGTGCTGTTCGTGTGTGTGTGTTTTTAATGCTCACGGCAACCCTCGGGGGACATGGGTGCTAGACCTCTTGTTACCGTCTCACTGGTGGGGAACCTGCAGCCCCAGAGAGGAGGTGCCCAGGTCCCCCAGTGTCAAAAGGCCCCAGGCAGTCTGGCTCCAAAGCCTAAGTCCCTACCCATCCCTTTCCTCAGCCTGTCCAGGGTGAGGCTGGGAGAAGACCATGAGGAGAGGGATCCTGTCCACTCCCTCACCCCACAGCCCCGAGGCTCCCTGGCAGACACAGCTGCACACCTGGCGTCCCCTCTGCTCTGGGGCTGTGTGGGAGAATACCCTGGGGCCCCTCCCACCCCTGATTTGGGCTGCCCTACTTTAAACCAGCCCTAATGTGTGACACCAGAGCTCCCCCCAGCCAATCCCCTACCTCGTTATATTGTCATGGTCTGTGTCCTCCTCTGTCCCACCCCCTAAACTGTACACTCTAAGAAACAGGGTCATTTTCCTTCTTTTCTGATCTTCAACTCAGCCCCTGGTGCGCAGGAGGTGCCTAATTGACTTAATGCCCACAGGTTCCATTACCAGTGTGGGAAGGAAAGGGGGTCCCCTGACCAGTGTGGCTCAGTTGGGTGTCATCCAGCAAAGTGAAAGGTCACCCGTTAGATTCCCAGTCAGGGCACATACCTAGGTTGCAGGTTTGGTCCCCGGTTGGGAGTGTGCTAGAGACAACTGATCCCGGTTTCTCTCTTGCATCAGTGTTTCTCTTCCTCTCTTTCTCCTTCCTTCCCTCCTCTCTAAAAAATAAATAAATATATATATATATATTTTAAAACTGCCAGGGTAGTGGGGGGCAGGAGAAGGGTGCCGTGGGGAAGTGTTTCCAGATGCTGCCACCAGAGGGCAAGCGCGCACAGCAGCTGGAGGGCTGGCCAAACCAGGGAGAAGGTAGGCGGGTCCCTGGGAGCCCAACCTCCAGGCTTGGAGACAGAAGAAGGCCAGGCAGAGGGGCTTGGGCATCTCCCCACTCCTGCAGATTCCAGCCTGAGCTCCAGAGTCCTCCGGTTCTCTTCCTTCCCTTTTCCTGCCATCTCTCTTCCCTTTCCTCTCTCCCCTTCCAGGTTCCTGGGTCAGTCTTGACTTTGTGTGACTTTGGGCCAGGCACCTTTTCTCTCGAAGCCTTATTTTCCTCATCTGTACAACAGGAAAAGAATGATAGTACCCTGCTTTTGTGCTCTTCCCCTAGCTGGGGATTTGGCGCCCTTGATGTAGGGTTACACTTCCCTTAGCATAGACCCTTCTCTGCTCTCAGGAGGAGGTCCAGGCTGTGGCAGGGGCAGAATCAGGTGCCTGCTCCTCAGGCGCCCTGCTCCATCCCTGGTGGCAGTATCTCAAGGCAGGTCTGCGGTGCTGGGTGGCGCTGGCTGTAGTGGCTGGACCAGAATGGCCACTCCTCTGGCCCAGATGCTGCTGCGTCCACTTGTGCTAGGATGTTCATAGGACATCACCTGTGTGTACTCCATTCAGGAATAGATGAGCAGGCAGAAAGGTAAGCACCTAAAAGGTAACCTGTGAAGGCCTCTCCCCCGAGACCCAGATCCAGCCAGGACCACAGAGGAACAGATGGCACACACGTGTTCAATGAGTTCAGGAGTCAAGGGCTATTTTCTGGTTTTATAAAATTTTAGTTTTGCAATAAAACTGATTCATTAACATATAAATACGTATGATTTTTTTTAAAGATTTTATTTATTATTACAGAGCGGGGAAGTGAGTGAGAAAGAGAGGGAGAGAAACATCGATGTGTGAGAGATCACATCGATCGGTTGACACTCACACGCCCCCAACTCCAACTGGGGACCCAGCCCGCAACCCAGGCTTGTGCCCTGACTGGGAATCGAACCGGCAGCATTTCAATTTGCAGTCTGGCACTCAATCTCCTGAGCCACACCAGCCAGAGCTACATAAGATCTCTTAAACCTCTTTAGGACATCCCAAATAAATCAATTCATGAATAGAAAACTGAGGCCTTGTTTATGTATGATATATGAGAAATTGTGACTCTTCCAAGATTGCATAACTTGGTAATAATGTCAGAACTAACACCTGACTTATAATATCTGAATGTGTGACTTAGATGAAGGAAATCTGTTATCATTAACTGCACTTGTACTCTGTACACACAATGATTTCAATTATGTGAAAATACTTGACCCAGCAGTCGCAGATTTTAGAATTAGAGAATGATTGCTTTTATCATACTTCTGAGGTTCTATTTTCTTATTATGCTTTTTAACACCTATTTTGAAAGAGCCACGTGGCTTGCAGGTACACAAATTTTTAGCTAAAACAACATCCTTGTTCCCTTTGTCCCTTGCCCAGGAGCAGTCTTACGTGACTTTAGAAATGTCTTCAAATTTCAGGACAAGTGGCGGCTCTTTTCCTCAGGATATCCTGGGATCTAGACAGCTACTTGGAGGTGAGGGCTCCAGGGTGCAGGTTTTACATCTGAAATTGGGAACCTGTGGTGGATGTCTATCTCGGAAGTCCATGGAGACGTCCTTTCACAGCGTCCTTCCTTGAACTGGTCTGTGCCACTCTGATGTTTTTAACTTCCCCAGGGCAAACAGCCCAGTTCTGGATGTAAAGAAGTCTTACTGCCTTTAACTAATCAGGGACAAACACATCTTTATTTTGCTTATTTTTTTCCCCGGAGATTATAAAGAAGTAGTGGTTAACAAAGCTTACTCACTTTGCTAGATTAAAACAGAAACAAACTCATAGGTTCAGAGAACAGACGTATGGTTGCCAGATGAGAGGGGGTTTGGGGGGCTGGGTGAAGAAAGTGAAGAAATTAAGTACAAATTGGTAGTTCCAGAATAGTCACGGAAGTGTGAAGTACAGCATAGGGAATATGGTCAATAGTGTAATGACCATGCATGGTATGAGAAGGACACTAGCCTTGTTGGGGCGTCACTTCAGAAGCTACGTAAATGTGTAATCACTGTGCTGCACACCTGAAACATAGGACTGAATCTCAGCTGCAATTAAAAATAAACTTAAAAACAGAAGCAAAACCATTGCTTTCTAATAAAACCAATAATAAATTTTACAAACTTAAAGAGAAACACAGTTTCTTCTAAAGGCTAAGAGAGTAGTTATTATCAGGATCCAAATGGCAGTAAAGCCCTGGTTCTCGTGATTGGAGATACAAGAAAAACAAAACCCAACTGCATCTTACTGCGAGATTATGTTTGGGCTGCTTTCATTTTTAATCATGGACCTGAAATGTGGGGGGCTGGGGTTCGTACACGTTACTTTGTGGGGTGCCTCAAATGTGGTATCTTCCCACCCTCCTGCCACAGGGCTGCGATTGTCACGGTGAGTTTTCCCTGCAGATGAATCTGTTTCTGGTCATTATCTCTGATTGACCTTGATTTGCCGAGGTAGTCCCAGACATTCCAGGACTTTGAGAGGCTCATAAACAGGCTCTCTGTTCCTTGAGAAGGATGAGGAGCAGGAATATGCAGAGGGGTTGAAGGATCAAGGCGCTACCCAGGCTGGGGTCTCAGGATGGAGGATGTCTAGAGGGCCACTGGGCAGCCAGGGCCAGCAGGGGACCCTGTGGGGCACAGGGGCAGAGGCGCTATTCAGCGACCGGTGCTTTACACTTTGCTTTCTCAGCACCATGATGGAGCTTGTAGGGTTATCAGGGTGCTTTTCTAAAAGACTTTTGTTTTTTAATGAATTGATGTGGCAAAAATGAACAGAATTTGGCTAACTCAGCAAACTAAAGGAAAGCAGTCATCCAAAATGGTAGAAGGGCTACTTTTTCCATCCTTTGGAAGGTGGCCTCAAGAAGTAGCTTGAGTGTTCCTTTCAGGGCTTCTCCGTTGTGGGCTGCTCCCCATCTGGCTCAGCAGAACGCGCCTGTGCCGCACGGGCGCGCACCTCCGCACAACCGGAGGAGCACCCTCATCCTCATTTTGTTGTTGGCCTACACGATCAAAGCTCCTGAGCAGTTTATTTGAAAAACATTTGAGTAATTTAGCTCCTAATGGCTTCAGTATGTTTGGTATTTCAGACATTAAATACATTATTTTTAAAATAAAAGGGAAAAATACGTTTTCCCAGTGATTGTTCCATTAAACAATGTCTATTTTCTGTATAAAGAAACCAAATTAAAGAACACAACCTTCAATACAGGACAACAGTGTGTCTGAAAATGATTAACCTTATTTGAAAGCCAAAAAAACCCCAAAAGAGCAAAATGGCGGAACTTGTGTTTTCTAAAGAGAGTCGGTTGGAGTCTATCTGACAGTGTACCATTTCCCACGTGGTGAAGAGAAGTTAGGGCAGCTGTATAAGACCAGAGATTTCAAGAAGATCAATATTGGCATAGACCCCCTACAGGGATCGTACTATCCCAGCTCCTCAGCCCTGCAGGGACCAGCAGAGCTCAGCAGTCCAGAGGCTGGCAGGGCTGGGAGACAGGGAAGCAAACCACACCAGAGTTTTCTTTACCATGATGCCTGTCATCCAAAATGGTAGAATGGTGTTCTAGTGGGAGAAGGGGGAGGCAGGAAGGAAGGAGGCTGGGCAAGGGGAGTGGAGAGTAAATAGAGGCAACCAGCTAGCCAGGACACCTACGTCCCATTGAAGCATGAACCCCGCGGCCCTGACCCCTGCTCCAGGACCGTAATGCTGTGGCTGAGGCAAGTGACCGTGCACTCCTACAAGGCACCTGCTCACCCCATAACTCACCCAGAGCTGCAGCAGGACAACCGAACCAGCTGTTCCCATTCTTCTAGAGGATGCTTGTGTCTCCCAGGTAAAGGGATTGAGGCTCAGAGAGGCTGGGCCACCGTGGTTCTGGCCTCCATGCAGGCCTCCTCTGGGAGAAGAGGCCCCGGACTCCAGAACGCGCCTCACTCCACACACAGCACACACACAGCAGCGTGGCACACACATGCCCACCCCCTTCCTCTCTGAGAAGCGCCCTTTGTAGCTTCTTTTTTTTTTTATAAAGATTTTTTTAATTTATTTATTATTAGAGAGAGGGGAAGGAAGACAGAGAAGGAGAGAAACAGCAATGTATGGTTGCTCCTCACATGGCCCTCACTGGGGACCTGGCCCGCAACCCAGGCATGTGCCCTGACTGGGAATCGAACTGGGACCCTCTGGTTCCCAGCCCGCGCTCAATCCACTGAGCTATACCAGCCAGGGCCCTTTGTAGCTTCTTTAAAAAGGAGACGCCTCTACCAGGGGAGAAACATTATTTGCTGCTTGTTAGAACAGACTTTTATTTAGGATCGAGCTTCATGAGGGCCCCATGCCCACAGGAAGCAGTGAAGGAAAGAGGAGGAAGTGGTACCCCAGATGCACTCGTGGGGGCTGGTTTAGAAGGAAGACTGTGGAGAGCTCAGAGAAGGACCGGGCTGCTGGCCCACAGACCCAGCCTCTCTCAACTGGAAACTCTGCTCTCCCCTCCACAAGTCTGTCCTCTGGAACGGCCCAAGAAGTAGCAGAAAGGCTGGGTGCTTAGTGGTTGGGCTGGCTTAACCCTTAGATGCCTGTCTGTCCTTCCGGGGACAATTAAAGCTGATCATTCTTTCACTGATTGGGCAGCTCTTTGCCAAGCACCTACTTTGTGCTAGGCCCTGTGCCAGCATGTACTCACAGCAGGAAAGCAAACAGACTTGCTTCACCGCCCCCCCCCCCGCCCCGAACTTAGAGCCAGTGGGAGAAATTAAACAACCGCACAGACAGCTCTGTCATCACACACAGGGTAAGTTCCCGAGGGCAGACAGTGGTGGCCCTGATGAAGGCCTGACGGGGATTTTCCTGCAGAAGTGAAAGAATCTAAAAGCAGGAGGGAGGGGGCAGAGGTGAGAATCTGAGCACTGTACTTTTAGAAACCAGCAGGCAAGTCACAATTACACCATACTAAGGACGCTTTAGGTGCCCAAAGCCAAATTCAAATAGTGGATCATGGAAGCGGGTCATTGATTCCTGGCAGGAATTGAGAAGCCAAATCTGCACTGCCCCCCCCCCCATTACCCCCTGGCTGGTGTGGAGGGTGCGTTCTTCTCCTGGAGGTGCAGGTTGAGGCCCAACAACTGTTGTCGTGAGGTGCCCGGGCCCTAATGCAGAAATAACAATACCTATCATCAATACCAACAAATGACAATACCTACAATACCATCGTCAGCAATGTTTGACTCTTTTGTTAAAAGAAGAGCAGAGGATCATATGGTATGATTATATTTTTAATTTTTTGAGGAGCCTCCATGCTGTTTTCCACAATTTCTGCATGAATTTATACCCCCCCCCCATAGTGCATCATGGGTTCCCTTTCCTCTACACCCTCCCTGATAACAGCCACCCTGACAGGTGTAAGGTGCTATCTCCTGGTTTTTATGTGCACTGGCATCATTAAAGATCCTGAGTACCTGATAGCCAGCCATTTGAATTTCTTCTTTCAATTAGTGTCTTTTTTTTTATGTCAGACATATTCAATAAAGCTCTTAAAAAAAAATGAGTAGAGGGAAGGTCTGTGCTTTTTGTGAAAGCCAAGGGAGAAATTCCACACAGGCTTCTTTCGGGTTATGGCCATCTCTGCAGCTTGTCTACCCAGTCTGCTTAGTCTGTGCCCCACAGACAGGCATGCCCGCTGCCTCCACCCTGGGCACGCACGCTACTGCAGAGGATGGGTCAGGAAGGAACGTAGAAGCTGCCTCAACTAACTTACATGCTTTGGATTCAAGCACTCTTTTATTCAACTTTCTGGGTAGTTGAATAATAAGCTAAATATGCCTTTTATGGTTGAAAATACCTTAGTCCCTTCTCTTTCATGAATCTAGTACATCAAATGTTACTATTAAATTGTTCATGGACAAATGAGGAAATTGAACACTCAAGTCTTTTATTCTGAATTTCAGTTTTCCTCTTTGTATTATGAATTGTACCTATGGGTCACGTCATGGAAAAAATGAAACCTTATTTGGATATAGGACATTGTAATTCCCAAGGTGTTTATACTACATTACTGTATTTGACTCATGCAGTTGTCCTGGGAATTAGGCAGGAAATATTTCAGTACCACAGATGAGGAAACTTACAACCTAAGATATGTAAGTAACTTGACCAAAGCTCATATAATTTGTTTTGTTTTCATCACATTCCTCTATGTTATCTGCAGAACTCTTGAAGATTATATATACATAACTAAATTCATCACTATCTTAACATTCATCTCTTCCTAAAATTATGGTGCAGAAAATAAAGCTATCTATAAAAGAAGTCTAAATTTATTGTTTGTCTGGATAGTTAAATTTTACCATACTTTATTCCAATAAAAATTTGCAAATAGCCCAGGAGATTTCCCCTAGAGATCCAAATTAAAAACACATGGCTCATACGAGGTCTGTTCAGAAAAAGTCCAGCCATTGTTAACCCAACGAGAACCGTTTGTGTGACATCAGCGGAATCTGCATCAAATTTTGCGTTAAGCTTGCACATTCCTCCACAGAAACTATTCCTTAAGCATACCAGGTCTGTTTAGAAGGCATCCAGCCATGTAATATGAAAAACAGAGACATTTATTGAAGAAGATACAAGATGCAAGAAATATTATACATAAGACAATGACGCCTCAGTCCCCTTCAAAGCAGGCACCTTGGGATCTCACACAGTTCTCCCAATTGCCATCAGGTGCTCCGTTGTATTTTCCTGAATTTCATCGAAGGTCTGAAATCTCTTTCCCTTCTAAGATGATTTTAGTTTGAGGAAAAGCCAGAAGTCACAAGGCCCAAGTGTGGCTGTAGGGTGCTGAGTCACCTGGGTGATTTGATGTTTTTCTAAAAACCTGCACCTGACATGATGCATGAGCCAGTGCGTGGTCGTGATGAAGCTGCCAATCACCAGTTGCCCGTAGCTGTGGCCTTCTGAGTCATCCAAATAGTTTCCGTGGAGGAATATTCAAGCTTAATGCAAAAATTTGGTGCAGATTCATTGCTCTACTCGCTCAGTCATTTTGAATGTGACGGCCACACTGTACACATTGAGATGCTCACTCAATGGCATCTACGCCCCCACTGACTAGTACAGGGAAGTCATCATTGTTCTCACATGTGCATTCCAGTCCACTCTCCCTGGCTGCCAGGTTACATCGATGGCATGAAAACCATTCTCATTATATTAACGATGGCTGGACTTTTTCTGGACAGACGTCATATATACAGGGTTTTACAAAAGTAGGTTTACAGTTGGGAGTACATGAAACACAGTTTACTCTTGTATTTTTATTTATTAATTATTGTATTATTTATTGTACCACTGTAAACCTACTTACGCCCATCCCTGTACATGCCGCTCAGTTGCATGGCAGGTCCATATTCTTAATTCCAGTCTTTCACTGGAGTAACAGTCTTCACTTTTTTACGCCAGTTATTTTTTTACTGGCAAAGGAAAGCGGAGGGAGCTGCGCTGTATGTTGCATCTTTGCCTCGTTTGCCAATCACCAGTGCCACCTACTGTCAGGAAATAGAATTATGAAGGATTGCAACAATTTGTTAGCGAAAATTAGGGCTGAAGGAGGCAAAGACAATTTTATAATTCTAGGACTTAACTGATACAGAGTTGTCTTCCCATTTTTATTTTTAGATTATGACTTCCTCAAGCAACTTCCAACGTCAGATGAAATGAAAATGTAATTATTTATATAATGATGAAGAGGACTAACTTTGGACGAGGATAAAAATAGGGTGAGTCCCAGCTAAACCACTTAGTAGATATGGGACTTCTCTTACCTTTGGTCTTTTCATCTGTAAGATATGAATAATTATACTTACAAGGTTATTTTGTTAATTAAATGATACATGTAAAATCTATCCCAAACTAGCAGGACAATGTCATTTTTACGTGACACTTAGCACATGCTGCGTGTCAGTCTGTGCTGGCAACTTTCTCTACAGCAGTCATGAGAGAGGGAGAGACTCTGAAAGGTCAGGTACTGTGCCCAGGGTTGCACAGCTAAGTGAGAGCCAGGTTTAAACCCAATTTACACCTGGTTCCAAAGTTATTATCATTCCTGTCAACTTATGTGTGTGTTCACTTAGGGGCCGTCGGTGAGAATCTGCTTTTCATTTACTGATGTGAGCCTCACCTGTGTGGTCTGATGCACATATCTCATTGTGTGGGTGTGCCAGGTTTGCTTAACCGTGTTATACACGTCTATTCAAGAAAGTAATTTCAGGAAGACTCTTAGTTTGATATATAACCTTGACCGTAACTAAGGATGAAAAGAATGATAAAGCTGCACTTCCATGAGTCCTCATTGCATTTTGTACAGATTTCACTGTTTCTATTATCTCACTATGTCATCGAAGTTTCTTTACAAAGCTGTCTTTCTTCCTGGAATAGAATTTCTCAAGGGCAGAATTTGTGTTTGCTAAATAAATAAATGGTAACATATTCTCCCTTGATGAAGAGGTGATGCCTCTGGAGGGCCTTTGAGGACAGGGACCTCTGCTCTCCAGCATGTAGCATTTATCTGAGATTTACTGACTTGACTTGCATCAGGTTGGCTAAATATTGCCCTCAGGGTATTTCCTTGCAGATAAACCACTTTAGAGTATCATTCTTTCCCCCTTTTAATTCGATCTAAAGAGAAATTATTTTAATTCAAATTTCATCTGTAGGGAATGTGAGAGGATTTTACTGAAGCTGCTTTGAAAACTCAGGATGCTTTGGGAGGTGGGGAGAGGCCCAAGAGGGTGAAGGGGGATAAATGGTGATGGACGGAGACTTGACTTGGGTGGTGAGCACAGTACAATATACAGATGATGTGTTATAGAACTGTACACTTGAGACCTATAAATTTTATTAACCAATGTCACCCCAATAAATTTAATAAAATTTTTTAAATAAACAATTGCAAAACAACTAAGGGTGTTTTGGCACTCATCTGTTAAAAGAAAAAAATACAAAACCAACTGCACAGAAGCATTTTAAGTATTAAGTGAAGTAACACATGTAGAGTATCTAGCCAGTTCTTACTCGATTTCATTCTTTCATTTAAAAATATATTTCCTGAGCTTCTACTATGGGCTGGGTAGGTGGTGTTTTGGCCCTGGTGTGAGACAGTAAACCAAAGAGAGAAAATCCTGCCCTTGTGAAGTTTCGTGGGCGTTGGGGATGGAATGGCAGGCAGGGAAACTGAAGAATAATCAAATGTTAACTGGAACATAATCAACAAAAGAAAAAAGCAAACAGAATATAACCAGAGACATTGAAATTAAGAACAATCTAACAATAGCCAGAGGGGAGGGGGAAGGGGACAGTGAGGGGAAGGATTTTCAGGAATGACTGTAAAGGACACAAGGACAAAACCAAGGGGGAGGGCGGAAGCAAGGGATGGAGGTGGGATTGGCTGGGGTCGGGGGAATGGTGGGGGGGAAATGCAGATAACTGTAATTGAACAACAATAAAGTAATTAAAAAAAAAAGAATAATCAAATGAAAAGAGCTATGGAAAAAAAGCAAAGCAGGGGCAGGAGACCAGAGGGTCAGAAAGTGCTGGCTTAGATAGAATAGTCACTGAGGGCCTCGCTGAGTGGTGATACCTGAGCAAAGAGCTGGTGAAGCGAGGGAGTGCGCCATGAGGACATGGGTGCAGCAGTGGGGGTAACAGTCTCAGACAAAGAGGACAGGAAAGAGAAGGCCCCCCTACCATGGAAGTGTGCCTGGCCCAATAAATGCCAAGAGGTGCCCCTTCCCACCTCTGCTCCCACTCCTCAGCCCTTTGGTTTTCCTGGTGATGGTTCCCATGATCGTATTGATTTAAGGTGCATAAGTATTGGCCACACCTGTCTACACAGATGTAGGGACATCATTGACAAAGGCCTGGTCCTTGCAGTGTGCCTCAAAAGATATAAAGAAAAGTAGCCAAGGCAGAGTTCTCTGTGGCAAGACCATTCCAGCTTTATGACTATTTGATTTACCAATCTGTTATGGTGCCTGAGTTTCCAGGCTAGACCACAGGACCCTACTTACTATCTAATGTAGATGGAATATGGAGCATTGGTAATGGAACACAGTGGAAAACAACTCTGTTACACAGCGTTCTAAATTCTATTTCAGCTCTGACATTCTGTAATTCTATGATATATCAAAGGAGCAAAGGGGAAATTCATTACCTGTCCTGCGGGTTGAATGGGCCTTTGTGGGTTGACTCGGAGACCCGACAAACACTTAGAACATTCTCTCCACAGAAAAATGAGTGCTGGGTTTCCCATGCTGCACTCACAGACGTCCGAACACAGACCATTCATGAATTGGAGATTTCCTGTGGTGGGTGAGAGCGTCCCCGGTGACTTTGGGCAGGATAGAGATTAAAGAGCAAAGCAAGGAACTACTGTAGCTGGAGCATTATGGGGGAAACACTAATCATGACAGAGAGCCCAGACGGAGTCCTCGGGGAGCCACGCTGAGCATTGCAGGGCGAGCTGCTAAAATATGAGGGAGGCAAACCGCGGTCTGTAGAATACACTGCAGAGCCACCTCTGGAAGTCCACTCATGCAGCTCTATAAAGACAAGCCTAAAAATGCTACTGTGCTTTCTCTTCTTGTTTGGGGAGCGCATGCCTTTCTCTGTATGCAGCCTGAGGCATCAACTGTCTCAAGGATGAGCACTGTTGCAGCAACGATGCAAGTGGGAAAAAATATTTTGAATAATAGTTTTAGTTATTTGAAATAGGACTTTGTATCAGAATACAAAGCATAAATACTGGGCTTAATTCACAGAGTTGTTCCAAATTCTTTTATTTGCTTCTCTGACACACGAAAACGCATATAGGGTGAAAAAATTCATACAGGAAATAAAAAGGAGGTGAGAGAAAAGTCTTTCTCTTTAGACCCAGGAAGTGAGCAAGGACAAAGGGGAAAGAAGCTGCTTAGACAGCAAACTTCCTCATACCCCCTTTGGTATTAAGAAGCTTGTGTCATGAATGTGAATCAACTCACTGCTTTTCCACCAAGAAAATCTTAATAAAAATCTTTAAAAAGCTACCTAACCTACCTCAGTGTGCTCAATGATATAATAAAAACTGGATGTTATCAAGGCCATTATGTTCAATTCAAATCAGTCTATTATGTATGTATTAACATGGGCTAATCCATAATAATAGTTGTTTCTTTTTAAATATTTATTTATTTTTAGAGAGAGGGAAAGGGAGAGAGAAAGAGAGGGAGAGAAACACTGATGTGTGAGAGAAACACTGACCGGTTCCCTCTCATACTCCCCCAACCGGGGACTGAACCTGCAACCTAGGCATGTACCCTGACTGGAAATCAAACCAGCAACCTCTTGGTTTGCAGGAGGACACCCAACCCACTGAGCCACACCCAACCCACTGAGCCTCATGTTTCCTGATGAGGCATGATCACTATTGAGGGGGAAAGTTCTACCAAGTCAAGAATGTCTGAACTCTGAAATGAGCTCATAGTGTTTTTTTCATGTTAAGAAACCAGTTTAGTCCCAGCTTTTATGGATGTGAACTGGACAGTCAGATTTGCTTACTTGTTTGATGTCTTCAATACATTAAATTATCATAATATTTCATATAAGGAAGGAAGGCAGCATGCTTTTCAGTGATTGGTAAGATCAAAGGGCAGCCACACACACAAAAGTTAGGAGCTCGGAAGCACAGCTTCCGCAGGTTGGATGACCGTAGTTACAGGTGACACAGGTGATGATCTTCTTGCAGCATACCGGGGAAAAGCGCACAGAACACGTAGGCATTTGACAGAATGTTTTGAGTTTTTCTATTGATAGAAGAATTGCATATAGGAAATCCATGGATATGGAATCTATTTCTTTCATTAAAAGATTATTTAAGCCCTGGCTGCTGTGGCTCAGTTGATTGGAGCGTCGTCTTGTACACCAAAAGGTTACGGGTTAGATCCCTGGTCGGAGTGCATGTGGGAGGCAACCAATGTTTCCCTCTCACATTGACGTTTCTCTCTCTCCTTCCCTCTCTGTCTAAAACCAACATACATTTTTCTTAATTTTAAACATTATTTAAATATTCTCTTGCAATGAGGGAAGAAAATACTAGAACTTCTACTTTTATTTTAAATTAAAGTTTATTAATGTTTAATATTCAAGATATCAGTAAAAGGTTCCATAATTCATGAATAATATATACATATGCTAGGGACGTGGGCTCCAACAGTTTTTGCTGATTGGGGTACACAGTCAATAAAATTTGGAGTCCACTGAATTCGATGAGAGAACTATCAGGATATTTCAACCTGGTACAATTAAAGATTTGATTTCTTTAATTCCCCGTGGTACCTATTCCTTCTGATAATGTCCTGCCAAATCTCTATGGCTGTATGGAAAGAGAAAGTTGATGGTATAGACTTTGACTATTTCCATATCCGTGACCACGATTTCTTATGCTAAAGTAATAAAATGGCTTCTGATTATGATTTAGTTTACCATGCAGCTTACCTACAGGGAAACTACCTAAGTAGTCCAGCCCACTTTTCTCATTGGGAACGTAGCTGACATTTTGGTGTTTAATTCAGTCTCCTGAAGTTCGACTCCAACCGGAGTTAATCTCTCAGGGACTGCGGAGTCTGAGGCCGTCACTAGGGGGATCGGGGAACGAGGTGACTTGTGCAGGAGGTGTCCTGCCAAGACCTGCAGCCACCAAGGGCCTTCTCTTTACCAGTGGTTTCCAAGCTGGAGCATCACCCTTCCATGGAGGTCTCCATCCCATCCCACCCCCACCTCACAGCTCTGCTTTAATCCCTTTTATATGTTAAGCTTTGGCATCAGGTCTGCTTCCAAGCAAAGTTGGAAAACTACTGCCTTAGCTGACTGCCACCATTTGTATCTGTTCTCCATGCTGAGTTCTCTGGGATCGTCTAATTTTACCTGTCAGTCCACGGACATGTCTCTTCCGGAATGAGCATTCTTTACCAGGGTCCATCTGTCCACCTCCATATCAGTAGGAGCGCTTCCTGCTGCTTGTGATCTTGAAGGGACACTCCCCCTCACTCAGCTCAGCTCTTCAAGAGTTCCTGGACTCCCTCAGGCAGCATCTGTGTCCTTAGAGCCAGAGGTCCTCTGGTCCCCTGTAGCTCCTCTGGAACCAATCCCCTTCTACACGGTAGCTGCTTCATGAAGGTTTTTGTTGATACTAATTACTGATGAAGGAACAGAACAGAGTGTAAGAAAATCAAATGCAAGGAAGCAGTAACAAGACTTTAATTGATGAAATAAAGGCTCATCCCATTGTAGGATCTGTTTTATGGTTGCCATAGAAACCAGGTGGCTCTTCTGGCCTCAAAATTTGAAGGCCAGATAATTGAGGACAATTGCTGGAGAGAATGGTAAAGAGTGACCTTGGCCCAATTATTCAAGTTCCTCATCTACAAAGCCGGACATCTCCATCCCTGGGCTGGTATTCAGCTCGTGTGTTCCTGTAAAATCATTGCAGGTATTAATCTACTGAAATACGGTAAACACGCCCTGGCTGGTGTAGCTCAGTGGATTGAGTGCGGACTGGGAACCAAAGGGTCCCGGTTCAATTCCCAGTCAGGGCACATGCCTGGGTTGCGGGCCAGGTCCCCAGTGAGGGCCATGTGAGAGGCAACCATACATTGCTCTTTCTCTCCCTCTCTTTCTCCCTCCCTTACCCTCTCTCTAAAAATAATAAATAAATAAAATCTTAAAAAAAAAAAGAAAGAAATACGGTAAACAGTTACTGGCCCACTTCCTCAAAGGGCTCCCCTCCAGCCTTACCGCTACCCTCACTGTTTCTGCCCCTCCCTGCTCCCCTTGGATCTCCCCATGATCTGGCAACTAGAAAGCTAATGCCTGACTCAGCAGAGATTTTCCAGATCCAATCCAACCCTGTGGCCTTGATAAATTACTAGTGTTCCCATCTTAATCAGGCCTCTACCAAATGTAGCAATCCAGCATCCCTGAGCCCACAAAACAAAACAAAATTGGGGAGACACCCCTTGGAGGATTGGGTTAGATCAGGAAAATAAAGATTTGCTTATACCTGAGTTACTCAGCCTGGCTGTCCCAGTTATATTGCAATCTATAGGCATTAGAGTGTTGCCCAGGAAAGGCTGGAGAGAAGGAAAGGGCACAATCCGTAAGGATAGGCTTGGAGCCTGCAGCCGCAGAGAGGTAGACAGATCAGTTCCGAATAATGTGTGGCTCAGCGGGACCTTCCTTCGTAAGGGTGGCGTTTAAGCGGCTTGCTTGGATTTATTACGTTAACCCAGGCCACGGCCAATGCATCACAAACTGAAGGCCACTATTGAAGATACAGGAAAGTTTTGTATGAAAAGCTGAGCTGGAGGAAGGGATGGAGGCTCACACACCCACAGAAATGCCCCTGAAGACTCAGAGAATGTCCTGGATTCACTTTTCCTGCCTCTCACATCGTATTTAGTGTGTGTATTGATGGCTAAACCCTGGCTTCATATCTCAATATTGTAAAATGATTTGGAGACTGCCCAGAAGTTTACCATAAACAACCACAACACTGGGAAGTAATTCATTTTACTCATTTTACGAAGAAACTCAGAGAGATTCAATAACCTGCCCGTAACCTCCGGGAGTCAGGCCCTCAGACTTTAAGTCCATCATCTCTTATTACATCATGTTGCTCCTTAAAGTCCTCTGAACAAAGACAGTGCCCTCTTTTGTGTGACTTAGTAGGAAGCAGCCCAGCGATGCACATTCCTGAAGTAAGTAGGTGGCAGCGTGTTAGATTAAGTGGAGGTTGAAAAGAAATATATCCTAGGAGCTCATGGCCTTGTCAGTAAAACAACACATATACACATAAGCCTTTTAAAGAAAAATAGGAGAATCCATCTTATTTTTGTTATAGGAACTGAACTGATTTCTCTACACAGGAAATATCAGATGATACTGTTCATTGCAGTGTTGCCTGTTCAACAGCAAGAGAAATAAATACAAAACCCAGCAGTGAAAAGCTTACTTTTTGGATGTGCACCCATAAGCAAGAAGGAAGAGGATGGCAAATTTAGTTAATGTGGAAGAAGAATTTCCCAGGATTGGGAAGAAGGAGGAAGAGCAACCTGCTCTGTAACATCGGGAGTGGCATAAAATCCAGGTAAGGCTTGTTTGCCGATCCCCCTAAGCCTTCAGGGGTCACACAGAGGGAGTGCCGAGGAGCAGCCTTTACACATCCTCCCGTCCTCACCTGTCTGGTTTTTTCTGCATGGATTTTTCTCTGTGGAGAAAGAGACTAAATAACTTTGCATGACTTTGTGGTCTTTCTGTCTGCCATAGATATAATGAGATGAAGACATTTTTATTATTCCAGTGCCTGGTAGGTGAATTCCTTTCACAGGACTGCCATCCTTGTCAGGAAAATACTCAGTGGGGCCGCACAGAGCAGGTTTGCCCCTGGGAAGCAGGGGGAGGGGGTGTGTGTGTCGGGGCACTGGCGCCAAAGCCTTGGGAGGAAAGGGCATGCAGTGCAAGGAGCGGGACGCCTGCTCCTACCTCTTGTGGAGGGATGCGGGGGGGGGGGGGGGGGGGGGGGGGGGGGGGGGGCTAGGAAGTGGGGAGAGAAGAGAGAGAAGGGCGGTGGAGCAGATGGCAGGATATGGCATCACTTCATCACCTACAACGACTCTGACATGATTAACTTCTAGAAGTGCTTGACATGACCAGTTACAGAGACCTCGAAGGCCTGAATTTCTGGGTTGAGGGGAAGCAAATCACAGAAACATTTGTGAAGGCAGGAGCCCCACCTGGTTCCATGAGAGGGTTTCCTAAATCCCCAAAGGGCAGGGAGGTCTCAGCTGAAACCTGGGCTCCATCATCCCTATAAGACATTTTTAACATCTGAACCAGTACAAATTGCTTGGTTTCCTAGTTTTTAAATTTTGGCGTCATACCAGGTATCTTTTTGGTCCTCCTCAACTCCAGACACCATGACTCTTTCTGTGCGCTAAACTACGTTTCTGAAAATCTGGTTTTTAAAGGCCGTGCAGGTGGCCTGTGGTTGCCCAAATGTAAGAAGTAAGCTTTGTTTGAAGTGTATTTTCTGTTAGAGAGTTGGGTTCTCCATAAAGGGCACATGAGTAAATATTTGAAAAGTATAACCAGAAAGATAGTCACGTCCTAGGCCAAACACTTCAAATGGTGCGGAGGTGGCGGGTGTGTGTGTGTGTGTGTGTGTGTGCGCGCGCTTGAAATAGAAGCTTTGAGGTAAGTGGTCCAGGGATTCTCCTTCACCGTGGCTCACAGTCTAAAATCTCATTTGGGGCAAAGTGAAACCACTTATATGACACTAAGAAATCAGGTTACTTTGAGAATCTTTAAAATAGGTATGTGTAACTGATACTTCAACTGACAAGATACCCTGACCCTACACCTTTGCCATTTCGTTTCTGACCATAATGAAGGGTTATCTTGGCCATGTTGCCCTCGTTTCCAGTTTTGTTTCTAGTAGTAGTATAAAACACTAAACACTACTCTGCTTTGAAATACAGTGCTGAATCCTATTTATAGGGGGCAGTTAGGGAAGAGATTGTCTAGGAAATCCATTCCCAGAAAAGGACTTTTGAAAACCTTCATTAATCATTATCATTGTAACTGTTAGGTTGGAGTTGCTCAAGAAACCAGACGGACGCAGCGAGCTAGGGAGCCGGGTTTATTAGCGGGGAATAAGAGGGAAAGTGGAGCCAACCAAGGGAGGTTCAGACTCGCTCCGTTGTTCTTAGGGCAGGGTTTTTAAGCACAGAAACCCGCGAAGGGTAAGTGGTTGGGGTGTCAGGGTCTGATTGGCTAGAGCTGGTTGCTGGGTGCTATTTCTGCTGACCATTATTCTTGATGCATCTTGTCAGGCCCAAGTTAAAGCTGCATCCTGTTATGCCGGATAGGCCGACCCCAGACCCCAGTCTTAGCCGGGCACCTGTGTGTCCTGGGCAGGGTCGGCAGGCATTTTCCCAGGCTCCAGTTTCCCAGGCTCCAGTTTCCCATGGTACAGTTTTCCCGCCTGGCGATTTTCTACTCCTCCCAGGCCTGCCTAGGCCTGTCAGTAACTGCTTTCTAACTTCAATATTTAGAAATGCTCTTCCATTCACTGTTTCAAAACCATGGCAAGAGTGCAGATCATTCAGAGAGTAAGAATTTGGTGGCAGTATAGTTTTGCTTAATATCTCCAAATCATAAAAAAGAAAAAAGAAACCGACATAGCTACTAGGACAATAAAAGAAAAACACGAAGGACATCTTTAACAAAACTAGTTGAAAAGGAATTCCCACAACCCCAGAATACGGTTCGGTGTGCCAAAACAGGAGACAGCGGCAGGCGTGAGGAAGAAAGGAAGTCCAGAAAGATCCTATGAGCCAGAGAATCAGTAAGTTACCAGCAAAACTCTCCCCTGAAAGGAGAGGACCATACACTCTGTGAGCACCTCGGTGAGCAAACTGAAAAGCATCCAGTGAGAAAGGCTCCCATGTGGGGGGATAGGTGGCCGGACTGTGTTGTGGTGGGGGGCTGAATCACCCCCCCAAACCTGTGCGCTATCTCCCCGATCTTCAGAGGGAGTCCAGCACTGCCCACACTTGGATTTTAGCTGAGCAAAACCCATTTTAGACTTCTGACCTCCAGAACCATAAACTGATAAATCTGTGTCGTTTTAAGCCACTGAGATTGTGGCGATTTGTTGCCATTGTAATGGGAAACTAATACAGATGAAAACTATATTTCCCAGAATCCCCTTTCCTGTATGTCCTGGTTAGAGTTGGCCAAAAGAACTGAACAGGATTTAGGAGGCAGGAGTGAGTGGAGCAGGAGCCATTCCTCTCTGAGGGTCTCTGTGATGAGATAAGGTGCTCTGCAGCGTCCTCACTCTCCTCTGCCCCACGCCCAGCTCTTCTTCCAGACCGCGGGCCTGGAAAACCCTGCAAACCCATCAGATGCTCTGACCCCACAGAGGTCATAGCTGCACTGAGGCCAGAGCTGCTGGAGACGCCCCACAAGCTCCCCTTCATCATCCCTTGTCAGTGCTTCTTGGCTTCTCAGAATCCGTTGCATTCTTGAACCCGTCCTTTGACGCCCGAGCCTTGAGAAGGTTGGTTAGGAAGTGTCAGCGTTTCTCCAAGTGATTGATCGTGCCATGTACTCTGCAGTGAGTGGACGTCTCTCTTGTCCCATGACCTGAACAACACTTGATATTGGCTAATTCTTAAATTTTGACCAAACTAAGCTATGTGCTGATATCTCCTTGCGGCTTTCATCTGCATTTTCCTGAGAACTCGTGAGGTTGTATATCTTTTAATATTTTTAGTGGCCTACTGGATTTGCTTGTTTGTGAAGTGCATGTGACTTTTGCCCATTTTTTCTACTAAGTTGTCTTCCTTTTTCCTATTGATTCATAGTTCTTTATATACTCTGGATATTAGTCCTTTACCAAGCATATGTATTACAAATATCTTGTCCCAGTATGTGGCCTGCCTTTTCACTTTTTAAAAAAAGTTCCTGATTTTGATGTGATGAAATTTACCAGGGTTTTTTTTTAGTGTTTATTGTGCCTAAACTAGAACCCAGCAATCTACTCCTAGACATGTGCCCTAGAAAAACTCGTGCAAAATTCTCCATGGGCAAGAATGTCCATAGAAACATTGTTCCTCAGAGGAACAAACAAACAAACCTAGAAGCTCCCCAAATGTGCACAAGAGAGGAGATAAACCCATGTCAGCATGGCAAAGATAAAATCATGTCAGCATGGCAAAACCCATGTTCATACACGGTAATGAACTACAAACGTGAGTGCACATGGATTTGAGTCACACACGTACTGTTAACTAAAAAAAATCTACTAAAAATTCAAAATCAGCTCAAGTCAAATAATACATTATTTAGGGATAAAAACAGCGGTGTTAAGCTTTAAAGAGAAGGAAGGGGGCAGTTCTCACAGACCTCAGGACTGCAGTCACCTCCGAGGAGGAGGGGACAGGAGACCAGAGGGGCACACAGGGGCTCCCGAAGTGCTGGCGACGTTCTACTCTTTAACCTCAGAGGGGTTTGCTCATCTTTATTATGTTCTTTGAAATGAACATGCTTGGACTACTCCTTGTTATGTGATCTATTTTCTCAATAAAACATTTTAACAGATATTGTTCTCCTAACAATCATGTTTGTCGTCCTGGATTAAGGGAGCTGAGTCCAATATTCTCAATACTGTCAGGAACAGTTCCCCAAAGCCAGCCGCATGGAGCTGCTGCCTCAGAACCGTGTGGGCTGTGTATGAAAACTACAGACCGCCAGCCCCCACCCCACCCCCAGGCTACAGAATCAGAATGTCCAGGGTGGGGCTGAGGAATCAGTGTCATTCTGCCGGGGTAATTTTCTGCCTAGGTGTGTTAGGCCACTGCATAGCACCCAGTCCTCTGCAGTAATCCTCCAGGACGCATCGGTGGCTCCCTACTGCCCTCTCGTGGTCAGTTTTTCCCCCCAACCTGAGCAGAGTAAGCCCACGCGATGAGCAAGGGAGCAGATTCTGCCCCAGCCTAAGTGGTCTGTCTGGTTTGGTGGCAACTCTGAGAACTTGCACTGTTGGGCTAGCTGCCAAAACACAGCACCTAGAAACCACCAGCTTGTCTTGTATTTCTATTTCAAGTCCTCAGTGCTCTAGCCTGACTAACTTGCCTGAAACTTATCTGCACTCCTCCTGACAGGGATGAATGAGCTCATGGACCCACAGTCCCCTTCTTTGTGCTCCAGGCCCTCCTGCTGCTGGGTCCCTGCCCACAGAAATGCCCTGACTCTGGATCCTACCTCCCCACCTGGACCCAGCACCCACACACACCTGCCCTTCATTACCTGGTCTCCTTTTCCGCCTGAACAAACTCTGCGGTCTAACTAGACCACATGACCCTATCCTGCCTTCTGGCTTCCACAAGACCATGGTTGTTAAGAGGGTAAGGAGCAAAAGCCGCAGAGAAATGCAGCCCTGAGGCAGGTGCATAGTCTAAGGCCACCTTGACCTAGCTCAGTGCCTACCGCTTCCTGGCCCCCGCCCTCCTCCTCAAATGGTCAGAGTTTCTAATTCCTGACATTGAGCTTGGAATGGAAAAGTTCACTCTGAAAAGTCAATGACAGAGCCTAGACCAGACCCTAAGGGCAGATTGCAAGTGTGTAGAGTCCACACTCACTTCACCCCATCTCTGTCCCAGCGCAGACCCTGTGAGAGTCCTGAATTTAGACCCTGTTATTGAGTAATTGGCCACTGACCTCTCGAGAGAGAATAAGGCCCTGCTTCCTCCCCAGGAGGCCATAGCCCACCCTGTGGAAGGCAGGAAAGTGTAATGACTAAAAATATAAGTTTAGAATAAGGATCGGATTGGAATCTCTGCTTGCCTATAAGCTGAGTGATCTTGGGACGTTATCTTAACATCTCTAAACCTCAATGTCCCCACTTGTAAAATGGGGCTAATAATATTCAGCTTAAAGTTTGTTGAGATTATCAAATGAGACAGAGCACACAAATGCTGATCATACTTCATACACATGGAAGTACTTAATAAATATTATTTGTTATTATTTATTATGAATTCCAGACCTTTCAGGATGCAAAGGGCTCTATCTGAGCAGTGGAATCACTGCCCGTAGGCTCCTTTCGAAGCAGCCAGGTCCCCGGGAACTCTCTAGACAATCCTCCAGTTTGGCTCCATTCTGACTGTCTCTCCCAAGCTCCATCACGGCTCGGGCCCAGCAGCTGGATCTCACCCTCCAGCCCAGGGCTCGCACTGCCCCCCTGTCATTTGAGGACAGTGAACCTCCCTTCCTGTCATTCGTGGCTCTCTCGCTCTCCCCCACTGGGCTTCCTCTCATTGACACTGCCAGCCTGTCAGGAATGAGATACTGTCCTGCCCACACCCATGCACTGTCACTCAGGGTCTGGGGACTGAGGCTTCCAGTTCAGAGAAAGAACACTAGTTTCGTGCTCCTAATGTAGGGTTGAATCCCTCAAAGAATTCTTCAGCGCACCCCAGGAAAACAAAACAAAAAAACAAAATAACCAAACAAACTTACTGTGCTTGATGCTGCTCAGCTGTGAGCCCTCTGCACCCCACACCTTCAGCACCCCACAGACTGCTCCCGCCCGCCAGCCTGCCTTGTTTGCTCAGCGCTTTCTTCCTCCCACCCTCCCACGTCTAGTCTCTTTGGTGAGTAGCATACTGTGGACGAAGAAGGGGTTCTATGGAAAGTAACCTCACAGGGTGATTGCCCTGATCATAAATTCCTAAGTGGGCAGGTGGAGGTGGGTAGTCACTCCTCAGACACGTAACTTCTTTAGTAAAAGTCTTATCTTGGCCTTGAGTAAACCCTGTTCGTTGGTTCTGTGTATTTAGGTTAACACACCTTTGAAATGCCCCCTATCAGATCCCTCCTTCTAACCTGGGACCACCCTTTCCAACCCCTGCTCCTAAAGCTTGACTATCCTCAAGAGAGCATTCAGTCTTAACCAGCCTATAATCCCATCCTGCCTTGATTTCTCCCACCCTCATGTAATCTTCCTCACATTCCCTCCTTAATCTCATGCATAAAATGAACTGCGAATTATTATTTTCTGGACAATTTGAGATCTTGCTATTCAGCAATTGTCAGTTTGGGCTCAAATAAACTCACAAACATTCTCTACAGGTTTGGATGTTGTTACGTTGACAGATTTAATCATGAAATAAACTCTTTATTCAGAATTGGACTTCAGGGAAAATAAAGACCTTGTGGGAACCATAAGACCTGAGCTATGGGCCTACTATGCGCTCACTGGCTATGTGACCTTGTTAAGTTGGTCTCCTTCCTCTGCCTTCCTCATCGGCAAAGGAGAGGCCCCCATCAGGTTCTCCAGCACACGTAGTGCACGTCTGCTCTTTCTGCAGTGCGGACCTTCTGAGAAGCTCCAGACATTCAGACGATGTGTCTATCTGCTTCATCTCTCAATACAACTTCAAGGCTAGGTCCTTGACTCATCGATGACAAAGATCCCATAAGATGACTTGTTGGAGGCCATGAAGTAAGTCAAATTCAGAGCTCCAAAGAGCAATCCAGGTCTCCCTCCCAGCTTTCTTCCACCAAGACAGCTGAAAACAATCCCACCACCACCACCACCTTCCCCAGAAAAACTCTGACGTTTACATCCATGTCAAAGTTCTTTTTAACTTAAATCTGAACTTTCAAAAGGATGTGTAGGTGGAATGATAGCAGTGAGCTTTTTCTTGCCCTGTGTTGTAAAAACAAGAAACTTTAGTTTCTTTTTCTTTTTTTAAACCTCCCTTTATTGTTGGCTTGGACTTTTTTTGAAACTTGAGCTTCTTTGCACAGTTCCCACGCCACTCAAGGCCTGGTGGCACATATCTGACCAGGGGTCCTTAGTATTCTTCAGTTCTTCATCTGATTGGTTTAACACTTGATAGGCAGCCAGGCTCCCTGAAGGGGAACATCACTGAAAGCAAACATTTTTTTTTTCCCAAGGCAACATTATCTTATCTCAGACTTTGTTCCCTTATCTAAAGAGAGGGTCAGATTCTCCCTGGTTTCCCAAAGCAGTACTTGCATTGCCTGGAGCAAGGCTGATGTCTTACTTTTTTTCCTCTTTCATAATCTCAATTTTTATGCAACTATGTAAAAGGAAATTAAGGATTTTGCAATAGATCGTGGTCGTGAAGTCCCTTTTTAGATAGTTGTGCTTAACTGTGTCACCATTGTTTTTATGAAAAGGCCAGTTTGTTTCAGAAAGTTCTGCTACTTCCTCCAGGTAGGAAAGCAGGCAAGAGAAGGAGAGGGGAGGGAGGGGAAGCAGAAATGGCCAGAGAGCCAGGGACCAGAGAAAGCTGATGGCTGGGCCACAAGAGAAACAAAATCCTCGGCCTTGAAACTAAAGGTCATGGAAATGAGCAGCTGAATCCAAAGGCAGGGGTGGAGGCGGGGCTGGCGGTCAAGGGAAGAGAATGGGAACAGCATGGCCACACTGGTGGGGTGCCAGGATGGTGCAGGAGCCTCATGAAGAGCTTGGCTTACCCTTAGGGCAAAAGAGAGAAGGTGACCAGAGGCCGCAGCCGCAACAGCAGCATGGGAAGGGTCCCAGATTTAACATCTAGAAGTAACTCATTTCCATTGCATTGCTCATCAGGACTAAGGGTTCAATCACTAAATTCCATCACAGATTCAGAACGAACGTAACATTTCTGTATATTTGAATCTTGTGACTGACTGAAAGGCTCATCTGCTATACTGGCGATATTTTGTTTTATTGAAGGATGTCATTATAGTGGACCTTCATAAGATATTTTTACCCACTCCCTCAAAAGTTAAGGCCATTGTCAGCATGCCTTACAGTAAATCTAATGTAGCTTTGATAATATCAAGGCTTTTTTTCTTAGTATCAAATAATAGAATGGATCCATATTCCTAATATGTAATGCTTCTGTCAGAGTTTCTCATACTTTAGTAATATATGAACCTATTTTAAAGAAAACTAGGCAAATCCCTATGTTGACTTATTTCTATTATAGTGCTTCTTAAATAGGTACAAACATAAAATAGGTATATGAAATCCTTATGTTTGATGTCCCTTTATAACAATGAAGGAAAAAACCATAAATATCAATAATACCCATATAACTCAAGGTAACAATATTAATTTAATGATAATCGATGCTGGTTTTCCGAAACTAAATTGCTGCTCAAAGAGTGACCGGCACTTCAGTTCAGTTGTCAGCATGTTGATGCTACCACACGATGCCCTGGGACCGCTCAACCCTTCTGCTCCATTTCTTTGTTTTGCTAACGCACAAAAAGGAGCATGCAAAGTTTGTCATCACTGTAGCCCGCGTGGATTGAGGGACCCCCAGGTTCAAGGAGTCTGAAGCCCAGAATCACTTGCTTTTTATTATAAAACTGGGGGAGGAACCCTATCTTCACTCAAGGTTTACCCTATCACCATACAAGGAAATTCATACTGTGTCTCAGTCTCTCACCAGACCTACCACAGACTTCTCAGTGGCAAGTGAATAAAACTGTGTTCCGAGTACAACTCAGCTTTGAAACCAAGATTTTATAAATTAGTAAAACAAACAAACAAAAGCATAGGCAGTCATCCACCGTGTACACATATTAACTGAGTTTAACTGAGTGATTTCACTCAAGTGTGAATATATCATTAACCTATTATTTCTCTTGGACATTTACAGTTTAACCCATTTATTTATAAGTATAGATTGAAAATTCTTGTGTAAAGGCAGTTTGGGCATCAGTAGTTTCTTCCTGGAGCTTGAGAGGAAGAAGTAGATTGAAGAGGAGAAAAATCAAACTGTGACTCAGAAGGCCTACAGGTAGACCTGACATTGTCCTTGTGACATGTCTGGATCCAGAAGTTTATAGCAAAACTTTCTCATGAAGGATGGAGCTGGTCTAGTCAAGTGCTGGGCTTATTCCCAGGAGACTTTCGAGGCTGAAAGGAACCCATCAATGACTCCTGAGATCTGGAGTCGGCCGCCAGCTAGGCAGCAGGCAATTCAGCAAGTCTATAGCCTCGGCCCATCTCTGCCCTCTCCCTACTGACATCCTTCTGGTGAAAGTACCTGCGGAGTCCTCTGCTCCATGCACTACATAAACCCTGTCTTTTACCACAAGAATATCAGGCATGTTCCTGGCCAATTTGACAAATTCTTGGAGCCACTGTAGAGTGACCCCTTGGATTACACAGGCCCCTATTAATGATGCTTCCGGCAACATAATATGTTGCTGGAACACATTCTCCTTTTTTGTATAGGCATTACTCCTTAAAGTGCAAAAGCATGGCAGCAAGAGTGCTAGTGCAGGCTGCTGATCAGCCTCGTGTTCCCTGAAGTCAGTTACCAGCCAGTTACTCTTGTGAGATAGGAACTCTGGGTCTGAATTATTCTGATATGGAGTCACAGGATAGATCAGATCAAAGACTTGCTTATTATCCTGGGTACTTAGATATTGTGAACATACGTGTGGATGGTGGGTAGCCTCTGTACTGTTTCGTGACCCCTCCACCTAGGTTTTCATTCTTTTCCCTTTTCCACCTCCTACCACAACTCTTACTGAGTTATTCCCTTGTGTAATTTCCTTCAGTGATTGCACTGATGACTCAGAAGGTCAGTCTAATAAGTGCTTAAACCACAGTGTTCAGGAAAAACAAATGGTATTAGAAGGCATTTTCCCTTTCAGTTGGAATCTTGAGAATGGCTCCTCAGCAACTGCTATGACGGGCGTGGGCCTCCCTTGCCTTTGCTGGTTATTGCACAGTCCAAAGGCCACCGAGCTTATCGTTCTTATATTCCTGAGATACACTTCGGGAGGCTCTTCTCTTTTTCTGAGAACAGTTGTTAGAAATTGAAGCAATACTTCAAAAAGTAAATTTCCAGTTCCTCGAGTGTTTTGAACCCGCAGACTTAAATTTTCCTTCTCAGTTATTCCAAACTTACACTTGAAAGTATAAATGATTGCTCTATCTGGGTACAACTGTGACAGATTTCCCCCGGAGCTGTGCTAATAAAGGTCACAAGCACACACTCCCACCCTGCACGAGGCCTCTAACCTTATTTGTAGAACCCTAGATGTACCTATTTAGATGTCATCTGAAGGTATGTGAAAACCTAAGTGACTTCTGTGAGGCCCTTCTAACTCTAAGTCTATGAACTTACAGACACACCTCTGAACCTTGTAGCAAAGGTATGAATAAACAGTGTTTTACAGGAAAGCAGTGGACCCGAAATAATCTGAAGGTAACTTGAAATCCATGCTAAAGACAATGAACATGTTTCATCATTTTTGAAGATGTTTTATAAAATATTTGACATCACTACAGGCAACTAGTCTTTTGTTAGCCATTTATTGAGAAAGGGTAGTGCGTTGGCCAGGTGGCTCATTTGTTTGGAGCCTCATCCCTGACACCAAAAGGTTGTGGGTTCTAGCCCTGGTCAGGGCACATACCTAAGTTGCAAGTTCAATCCCTAATCAGGGAGTATATAGGAGGCAAACATGAGATGTTTCTCTTTCACATGTATGTTTCTCTCTCTCTCTCCCTCCCTTTCTGTCTCTCAAAAATCAATAAATATATCCTCGGGTGAGGATTTTTAAGAAGTGTAACATTTTTATTCTTTAATATTTTTCAAGTTTTTTCTCCAAGAAAAATAAATAATGCACCAAAAAAACCTAGAAATGAAATTTTAATTTTGTGCATTAAAAACTCATTAGCACTATTTTCCCTTGACACTCAGGACAGCAATGCAAGAATTAGGAAAGATCATCAAGAGTAAAGATGAGTCATTAGAGTCCAAGGTTAAGATTATTCACACGCTCATATTCCCAATTACTTTGTACAGATATGGAAGTTGAACAGTAAAGAAGGGTAATACGAGAAAAATGGATTCATTTGGGTTATAACGTTGGAGAAGAGCTCTGCGGATACCCTGGACCACCAGAAAGATGAACAAGTGGGTCACAGAGCAAATTAAGCCTGAAACATCACTGGAGGCAAAAATAAAAAAGGTGAAGACGTCCAATTTGGGGCACATCATAAGAAGGCATGCTTCTTTGGAAAAGACCATAGTGCTGGGAAAAGAATGGGAGGCAGCAAAAAAACAGGAAGACCAAATATGAGGTGGATTGGCTCCATGAAAGAAGGCGTAGACAGGGCCCTACAGGAGCCGAGCAGGGCTGTGGAGGACACTGTGGGCATCACTTACTCACAGTTGCCAGGAGTCAGGGTGGCCTCAGTGACATGTAACGCACACATCTCGCTTTTCTCTGCACTCCCTGCCTGAGCTGAAGCTTGCTGTCCCTGCTCAGGCAGCAGGCAGCAGAAATGTGCACTAGCAGCTAGTTGATCTAGAAAAGCAAGAAGAAGCTCTCAATTGCAAATGAAGCACACTGTGTTTCCATTTACTGAGCGACCTGGATACATCACATTTCCTCTCTAAGAGGCTCTTTCCTCCTCTGCAGTTGGAAATGAAAATACAGGTTCTGCCTTCTCGGAGGTTGGGGTGTCAATTGAATACAAACACATGAATTATTTTTGAGTACTCCAAAGTGCCCCGTGAATGCAAAGTGTTATGTGTCTGATAAAGGAGGCAGAAAGCATTCTCACACTTGTTTCATCAAATCTTCGGTTGTGTCCACTGGACAGCCACAATCTCAGAACTAACTTGTGGAAGAAAAGTAATTTGGCAAGCAGGGACAATTGTGACTGACACAATGGATGAACCTAGATGGTGACCATAAACCTGTTGGCCAACTACTGAAGGGCAGGTGCTGCTCACATGATGGTGGCCTCATTTCAGGCCACGGAGGCTTTCTAGAACATGTGGGCTCTGAGAGCTGCCAAACAGGCCCCAGAGTGGGAGTGCCTCTGTTGGAAGAGGTTGAACAAGCAGGGCAGTGTCCTCTAATGTTGTCCTCTAAGTTGTCCTCTGTGGGAAGAGAAAGGGAACCACGTTCTTATGGCTCTCTCTCTTTGGTGGAGAAATCGGAAGGAGAATCCCTAATGAACTGCCCAATTTCCAGAAATGGAATTTCATTTTTTTTTTTTTTTCCAACATGGTCATGGAACCTCTTTTGGCATAAAAGACCAAAAAGGAATAAAGAACAGATTCAGCAGTAGTTCTAAAATAAAGCTTCCTGATCTCATTTTGCTATTTCCTATTAACTAAGGGCTAGGATTCTACTAAGTTACATGTTAATTTATAAATCTACCAACGACTAGTGGGTGGAGGCCAGAGATGCTGCTGAACATCTGTGGTGGAGAATTCTCCCTCCAACAAAAAATTATCTAGTCCAAAAGTCAGCAGTACTGAGGTTGAGAAACTGTCCTACAGAGATCAAAAGCCACTCTTTTGGGACAATTAGGGGACCTTTGTCCTCCTTGGGTAAAGCAGTTTCTGTGGGGTTTTAGTGGTTTCTGCAGTGTACTAATAAAGAGAGGGAAGTCAGGAAGTGAAGTCTGCAAGTGAAAACTTTTAAAGTGTTTGGTAGTGAAGAGTGTGAGATCAGGTAGTAAACAGGAGAGGGGAGGCGTGGTTACAGGAAGCATAATTCGTGGTACCAAAGTATTTTAAATTACGTGGATCAACTGAAATTTGCATTTTCATTTAGATAATGGATGACTTTCAAGCCATCACCTAAGCTACAGTATATTATTTTAATAAAATATATTTATAGATTCCACATCTTAAAAACATGGGAAAACAATGATACCTAATTGTGGTCATAGCTGCATAATCACATTTAGTACAGGAAACTGATGGAAGTGCCTTTGTGTCTAAAGTTGTAGTCTCACAAATAAATACTCAATGAAAACCATGAAAGGTTTTGTCACTCTGTAAAATTGTATTGCCTTTCAGTATGTACTATCTAAATTATTTAAGTAGTTTGTTAATAGCCTTTCATTAATCAAATACAGATACCCCTTCAGTGCTTTGTGTACTCTTGACACTCTTCTGTTTGAGAAACGGGAGGTTTCCATTACTGAGGGAGTAAATGTCATTACTATGAGAATTGTCTTTTCTAAGGAGCATTGGAGGAGTTGTTTTGCCTTAGATAAAAAAGTCAAAGAGCCCTTTGGCTGAATGGGTAGTTCTTTTACAAACTTCATGCATTTAATAGTTCACATATTGTAAAAACATTTCGTCCAACTAACGAACATTCAGCTTATTTTTAATCTGTCGCAAACCATGAAACTGACCTTAACTTGTGAAGCTGATATATACACGGTCAAGGATATCCTTGAACATTCTCTCTCGAGATGAAGAAAGAATGCAGAAGGGAGGGGGAAACTACTCTTTGCTTTGAATCTCTTGCTTTCCTTTAGTGTGGATCCAAGGTTGCGCTTTGAACAAGCAAGCTCTGAAGAAACTATTCCTATTCTGAAGTGTCACAAAAAAACTGCCGATAATCATTGAACAAGGTTAGTATCAACTGGGCAAGACATAAGCATTTCTGAAAATGATTGTTTCTTCACTTAACAAAAACTTAATTTTCCCAGCAAAACGGAAAGTTTCTAATAAGAATTCTGTACTTTAATCAGGTAGTTATGTTTTTTTAATAAATTGATTCAACATTGAATTGCTAAGTAGCATTATATAAATATTGTTACTATCTTTTCTTTCTTGCATATCTTTCTAAAATACTGTTTCTCATTTATTCTGTACTGGCATATTGGGTCAACTATTTTCTTGTATTTAAGTGATTCATAATTTATTACACTATTCACTTAGTCTTATAGAAATATTTAGTAAACTTATCCTCATGCCTTTTTTCAAAGAAAGCATTTTGTCTTGGAAGGTCCAATTTAGTCATAGTTATTTTTCAGAAGTTTGCTGGGTAATTTTCTTGTGTTCTAGGGAAAATTTTTTTAAATGTTTATTTTAGACATAGTATTATTTTCCCTCTTTTCCCTAGACTGTATTCCTAGCCTAACCTGAATATGGTAGACCCACAATAATTGTACAGCTTGTGGCTTAGCGATAACAGTAAACACGCAGAAAAGCCCTCCATGGGTAAGGGCTGCCCTCTGTGGGTTCAGTCCCTCCTGCAAGAGGAGCAGTGAAAGATGAACCCCTACGAGAAGCTGCGATGTGCTTACGAAAGGTGCTAGGAAGAGTGCCCCTCAGACACACTGTCACAGACAGTGAAGCCTGGCTCCCAGGGAGTGGCTCAGAGGGTTTCTAAAACTGATTGCGTGGCCAGGGACACGTTTCTTCACCTCTCTAAGCCTCAGTTTCCTTGCCCGTAACTTTTCTTCTTTACCTCAGTGGATTGTTGGGAAGATAAGATAATCCTGTAAAGAATGAAGCAGGAACTGAATCCAAAACTCAGTCATGGTTTTTGCTGAAGCTGCTAGTGTTTGCTCTGTGTCCAGTTCACGGGAGAACTTGGAGCTTCAGTCACGCCTGGTTGGCTCCTCCCCCACCCCTGCTCTTTGTCTGTACAGCAGACTTGGGCCTTTCCTTGCTCTCTGACTCGTTCTCTTAATGTGTTCTTAATTTTAAAATAATTTCTTCAGTTATTTAGCAGTAAAATATCTCCTTAATCCCATGTGGAATAAAAAGGTCTATTTTGCTGTTTTGAGGAAGGAGTTGGAGATGACCTGGTGTTATTAATTATATTTACAGATCAGCCCTCAGTTTACAAATGAAGAAATTCAGGTTGTAAATTAGAAGATTTAACATAATGTAAGGTGTAATATCTGACTATCACCATTTCCTGAGCTTTAAAGTAGAATCCAGATATAATTTCTAGAATGAAAAGAATGTATCTTCCTAAGGAATGAAGGCAAAACTCTTGATTGCCTTCTAAACAGTCCAATTTCTGTTTACATCCAAACCACACTGAATGTGCCCGATCTCAATGATCTCGGAAGCTAAACAGTTCAATTTCTTTTAATGGTCTATTGACTAAGTTGATAAGTGATAAAAAGGATCTGCAAATAATTACACAACGAGGAACTATAAGAATGGTTTACCATAGAGTATTTTGGTAATTGTCATAGAGCTAAAACTAACTTTGTCATTTAATTGCTTCCTGGAAATAAAACCACTTGGATAACATCCAAGAAATAAAACAAACAAAAACCCCAAACCTTTGACATACACTTATATTACTATTATATGAAGGACTGCAATTTTAAAAAATATCTTATTTATTTTTAGAGCAAGGGGAAGGGAAAGAAACATTAATGTAAGAAATACAGTGTGCACCCTGACTGGGGACTAAAACCACAACCCAGGCACGTGCCCTGACCAGGAATTGAACCAGCGACCCCTCCCCTTGCAGTATGACACCCAACCAACTGAGCCACACTGGTCAGGGCAAGGACTGCAAATTTCTTAATGCTTTCACAGAAATGCTTTCAAATATTTCATGTAAGTATGTGCAATGCCAGGCACTGAGGACACAAAGATAAATACATCCCCGCTTTGAGATGTTCGTCATCTCATGGACACAGTAGTCGCTGGCTAAGCAGTGATACTACAGTGTACATGACAGAGATGTGCGGAAAGACAGCAGAGAGTTTTATATCCACAAAAGTTTTGATTGGGCATGGATGAATACTTCTGGGGAGGAGAATGTGTAGAGTAGCTTCTCAAGGGAAGCAGACTAGACTGGATGGGTTTGACAGGTGGCCAAGAGCAGCCTGTAAAGGACCCAGAGAGTAGAAAATGGGGGGCTTATGGGAAGATTGTAAGTAGTTTGGCTGTAGCTGCAGTACAGGATGGTGCCTGGTGGAATGGTAGGGGAACACTACAGCAGTAGGGGGCGACAAATCCCGAAGAGCCTGTAGGCCACTGGTGCTGGATGACTGTAAATGCTGTGCTAGCTGCGATGAATTACAGTGCCTTATTTTGGGCTGCTGTAACAAATTACCAACTGGGCAGCTCCATAACATTTATCTCTCACAACTCTAGATGCTGGAAATCTCAGATCATAGGGACATTATGGTTGGGTTCTGGCGAGGATCCTCCTCTGGGTTGCAGATGGCTGGCTTATTATACCCTAAGATGGTATTGGAGAGAGTGAGCTCTGGTCCCTGACTTTTCTTTTAAGGGCATTACATTAACCCCATGCTCGCAGGCTCCAACCTCATGACCTAATTATTTCCCAAAGGCCCCACTACTGAATACCATCACATTGGGGATTAGGGCTTAAATATGAATTTTGGGGGAGCACATTCAGTGTATGACAGCCAGCCACTTTGAGATTCCTAGTGGTTTTTTTCCCTTCAGAAGTTCTTTTAAGACTACACTCCTACTAAAGGTGGGGGGAGTCATTTCTTCTTTTTTACGTAATCCCTACAACAGTGCCTGTAAAGGTAACTCCCCTCTTTGCTACTTAGCTATAACTTCACCAAAGATCAATGGCTACCATTACCTGAGTTTCTTTCAGGTAATTTTACTGATCAAAGAACAGAGTCAAAGGTACTGGAGAGCAGGCAGAGGAACCGGGGTTACACAGGGATGCAGGAGTTACCTGGATGGTCCAGCTATTTTGTCCTACTTCCTGAACTTCAAGAACAAGTGGGTACCAGCTGCCTTCTTCCTCTTGGAGCAGAGTTGGCAAGGCCCTGTTCTCAGCCCACGCCCCACACTTTTATTGAAGACTTCTGTGCTGTGTGCTGGGGATGTAGCAGTGAACATTTCAGTGGGCTCCTTCTGGAAAAGCTTAAATCCGAAGGTGCTTTAAGCTTCTTTTAAAGTTTTGGAGAAACAGTAAAGTTCCTTTGGTAATGAAATCCTGTTTTGTTTTGAAACTATTATCATCATGCATGGCCAGTGTACATTATATATTGTATTCTAATTAAGGCAAATTTTAGCATTACATTATAATATCTTTGCAAACCATAATTCATTAATGGCATTGAAAAGTGGTTCTTAGAAGGAAGTGATTTACTAGTTTCAAATTTAGAGGTTAAGGTCTGGTCTTCCAAAACATAACTTAGTTTTAATAAAATGACTATGGCTAGGCTTATTTATTCTTGAATGCGGCAGCTCAAAACTCAAAAACCACCTTATAGTCTTAACGATTCTATAGAATTCCCATCAGTAAGTTTTTTATACATTGTAAAATTAGCCTTATGATTATTTTTATGGAAGAAGTTCTTGTTTTTTTGATAGAGGAGTGTACCCATTTGCAATTCCATTCAGTACATTGGTGAGGAATTTAGTAATCAAGACTAAGTTCTCTGCAAGCCTGAATTTAAAGCTCCAAGAGAGGGATACACAGAAGAGCATAAAAGTTTATTTGGCAGAATTTTATTTTCACTGTACAAACCACAGAAAGTGAAGCTTAAATCTCAAGTGCTAAGCAAGAAGATGGTGGTTTTCATCTGCAGACAACTTAGAATAGTGGGGCGGACGAGTTGGTTGTGCTTATTAAAAGGGCACATGAGTTAAAATGAAGTTAGGAACATTACAATTAAAGACACCAGCGTTTAGACATCAACTTACTAGTTGAAGACACCGGCGTTTGCCCCGGCCACGCGGAGATTATGCTTAGAGAGGGTCACAAAAGGGTAATACTAGGGGAGCGGATGGGTTTGGGGAGCGGCAGCGATGGGAAGGATCGCACTGGGCGGTGGAAAGCCGGCGCCAAGCCTCCCCAGGGGCTGACCGTGGGTGGCCCTGGGCCACGGCGCGGTCGGGGGGGACGGGCTTCCAGGGGAGGAAGCATCCGGGCTACAATGTCCGGTGCGGCCAGAAGGGCCACAGGGAGAAGTTATTCCCCTTTGGTATAAGGTTCGCGGGGCGTCCGCCCCAGGTGAGTTAACACCAGGCGCGAAGAGGCGGGACCCGAAGGACAAGGGGCCGCGGGCTCCTCCCCCGGCGCCTCCACTATCTAGGGCAGGACCCGGCGGCCGTGGCGCCGGACTTCGGGACCTGCGGGCTGCAGGACTATCGTCCGCTGGCCGCTTCTCTCCCACCTTCCTCGCCCGCAGGTTCCCGGTACCAAGCCCCCGTCTCCGAACGCAGAGAAGCTCCTGCGGCGAGCACAGGTAGGTACAGAAGTAGGCAGTGGGCGGCCCGTCTGGCTCGGACCGGACGGCCGGGGGTGGGCAGAGGGCTGCGGCAGCACTTCCGGTGGCGGGCATTGTACTTCCGGGTCTCGCGGACCAGCTTCGGCTGCAGTTTGTTTTCCCGGCGGTGGTGGGGGCCCTTCGGAAGTTAAAGCCGCGCGGGCGCGGGGGGAGTGGGCGGTGTCCCGCCTGGGCCTGGCCTGTCCTTGCGAAGCCCGATGCGTTTCTGCCGGAGACGCTTGGCTCGCCTCGCACCTGGGCTCCTTGCGTCTTAACTTTCAGCCGCCAACAAACGTTTTTTTGTTCGAACAAACTTGGATTTTCTACTTTTACACAGAACGAAGGGCCGATTCAGTGCGACAAACGTTTGCAAATAAGCCAAATATCAGAGTCCTAAATTAAAAAGAAATTATGAAATAAAAATTATGGAAACCGGATGAAATAGAAGTATTGGAATTCACTTAAAAGTTAGATTATTCAGGTCACTGTGGGAAATGGGGTCACTAATTCCAGGTCTCACCACTTCCTTGTGAAACTTAAACCTCAGACTTAGCTCTAACCCATGATGTTCCTTTACCCCTGTTGCAAAATTTTTCTTGCATCCCCTCATATCAGTTACATATTTTATGTATTGCCTCCTAGGAATCTGCTGATGAAATAATTGAATAGATGCTAGATATTGCTGAAAACTGTAAAATTAAGTTAGTAAAGCATAATTTTTATTAAGTTAATTTAAACTAGACCATAAAAATTAGTTTTCTGAAATTAATACTTCATGATTTTCTATGAAGAAATTTCGATGTCGAAATTTCGACGTCGAAATTTCTTTGAATTAACATTTTGCTGATTTATTTCAGTAGAATTCTTGATTCTTATCTTTGAGTAACCTTTAATTACACATTCATTTTAGATGCCAAAAATTCATATTAAAATAATGTGTCATTTTCCATTATTATTACTAGCACCTTACAAATTGAAACTTGTAACAGGAATAATACTTAGCATCTGATTATCTAGTCAATAGATTTTTTAAAATTACTGTGTTTTTATACTGAAGTGTAAGTGTATACTATTAATTTGATAATTAAACATATAAAAGTTATATAAATGATGTAATATAACCTTTGAAATTATACTGCAGGCAAGCAATATTCTGATTTATTAATTTTCTACGTTAGTATTTTTGAGTGGCATTTTTCAAATTATTTGCTTAGAAGCACATTTATTTTATACTGATAGAAAACTTAAACATAGCTTTAGCTATTAGTCTCTAATTGTGGTTATTAGTCTCTAATTGTAGCTATTAGTCTTTGTTGGTTATTAACCAATACCTGCTCCGTTGATTCTACTTTCTTTTCCAGTTGATTT